>JAUKPQ010014645.1:0-13870 GCA_032273045.1 Chloridella minuta
CCAGAAATGGCACCCGTTCCTCCTCACGTAAATTACGCCGTCGAAAATTCTCCCTTCCCGGCCGGCAGCATCCCTCCGGTGACCGCAGCAAGGATCATGCAGGAACCCGGATATGGTGATTTAGAAAATGGCTACACTCTAGAAGATGATGGCTCAATTCATGTCGCCGTCTTAACAGACATGCCCAACGTGAGACCGGAGATGTGGGACTGGTGGTTCGGGTGGCATGGCTGCAAATCGGATCGCTATAAACTGTGGCACCCCAAGGCGCACATTGAAGCCAAATGGGAGGATGGCCTCACGGACCATTCGTACCTTGGCAGAGTTTCCATCGTCGATGAATACATCGGCAAAGAACTGATCAAGGGCCGGATCAGATTTCGGCAGCCAACAGAATTTGGCTTCTCCCCTGAGGCAATAAAGAATCCAGCTGAGGCGGTCTACATCTGCGCGGTCATCGGTCATCCCACGTTTCCGATCGACTTCGGCTATCTCCTCCACCAAATTCGCATCACGGAAAACGGTTCAGAGATGAGATCACGCTTTTGGATTGGTGGCAAAAACATCAAAATCCGTAGCACAGGATTTTACACAAAATTCCTAAATGATTTTCTCCGAAGATATCAATCAGCATCGGAGCTATTCGCAAAGGACTTACTGCTCCACTGCGCCGAAGAGATGAACCACCTCGCCGGCTTCTTACCCGCCTTGTATGCGCAGATCAACAAGACCACAAATGAGGAACTTCACATTTCAGGAAAGGTCATTCGAAACACCGCCCCGGACTTCCAAGAGATCGTCATGTCGACACTCTTCAACAAGGTCAATCCTGGCAGACGACCGTTTAGAATCGTAGAGCCAAGCAACATCCAAGACATCATTGAAACCATAAAATACGCCAAGTCCCAGGGCAAAAAAATCAGCGTCTGTTCGGGAGGTCACAGCTTCTCCGCGAACCATGTGCGAGACAATAGCATCCTCATTAAAATGTCTCAGTTCAACTCCTACGAGATCGACAAAGATGCGATGACAGCGAAGGCCGGTCCGGCGGTCGGCGGCAGCATCTTGATGACCGAGCTCTTCAAGCAAGAGCTCTTTTTCCCCGCCGGTCATTGCAAGGGGGTTTGCATCGGAGGCTACCTACTACAGGGGGGCTATGGCTGGAATGGAAGGAAAACGGGAATGGCCTGCGAGAGTGTCATTGGCCTCGACCTCGTAACCGCTGATGGGGAGCTGATCCACGCGAGCGCACATGAAAACGCCGACATGTTTTGGGCCGCGAGAGGATCGGGCGCGGGCTTCTTCGGCGTCGTCGTTTGCTTTCACCTCAAGCTCTTCGAACTTCCGAAGTATCGCTCCATCATTGTCCATGACTTCTACATGAAACACCTCGAGCACGTTTATCAGTGGGCCTACGAGGTCGGCCCTACCATTCCGAAAGCGGTAGAGTTTCAGATGATCATGAGCAACAAGATGAGCCACATCTTTGGCCCAGGGATCGAGGCGTTTGCGCCCATCTTTGCCGACACAAAAGATGAATACGAAGAGGCGATCCAGTTCATGGTTAAAAGTCCCATCAAGAGCAAGGCCCTCATCGCAACACCAGCGATCAACCCCGGCATCAGCGCACTCTATGCAGGCGTGGCTTCGCACTATCCGGAGAATTCATTCTGGGGCGTGGACAACATGTGGACGCACGCTTCCATCGACACACTCATGCCCTATATCAAAGAGATATCCCGAACTCTTCCCCCAGCACCATCTCATTTTTTATGGCTCAACTGGCACCCGAATCTACAGAGGCCTGACATGGCCTATTCCAACGAGGACAAGATCTACCTCGCGCTCTACGGCGTCTGGAAAAAATCTGAGGATACGGCCATCTTTGGAGACTGGGCCACGAACATGATGCAAAAGATGTCGCATCTTTCCACGGGAATACAGCTGGCCGACGAGAACCTCCATAAGAGACCGGCCAAGTTTTTATCCGACGAGAACAAACAAAAACTAAAAGAAATAAAAAACGAGCGCGATCCCCATGGATTATTCCATGAATGGCACTCTTCCATTTGAAAGGAACAGTACGAATGAAAAATCTAGCGATCACATTTCTCATGCTGGCAACAACCTTCTCTGCCTGGGCGGAAGTCGAAAAGACGATGTACTTCGTCGAGCCGATGCTCAGCTATGAAAAGAGCACGGGCTCCGTGGAGTACCCCGCCCCTTTCGAAAGTTCTGACTTCGATGCTGCTGGCTTTGGCGCCGGCGCAAGAGTTGGCATGCGACTATATGAATATGTTCTCCTCGGCTTTGAGGGGCGCTATTCAATCCTGACTTTTGAAGACACAATCACAGACGATGGTAATAATGCCAGCAGTTGGAACTATGGCCCAATGATCGGTGCCCAGCTTCCAAGCAAGTATCCCGTGCGTTTGTGGGCTTCATACATTCTGGGCAGCCACCTGGATCTGGACGAAGATTCCAACGAAGTGGATCTAAAGTACACCGACGGCACCGGTTATCGATTGGGAGTTGGGGTAAAACTTAAGGCGATCTATCTCAACCTCGAGTACCAAGTTCTCAGCTACAGGACGCTTGAAGTAGAGTCGGTTGGAAATTCAATCACCGACGTCTCGGCCGACGTTGATAACGATGCGAAAACATGGGTACTGAGTGCCAGCTACCCCTTTGAATTCGGGTTCTGACAACTATTGTTGCATCTACCGTTTGCCTACTTTTGGGAATATAATGAATTATGGGTAGCAAAGAAGTTGCAACAAGAATCGGCAAGATTCTTAAAAACCTGCGAACTCGCAAGGGCCTCTCGCAGGTGAATTTGTCACTCATGACTGAGTTGTCGACGAGGCACTATCAAGAGATCGAATCGGGGAAAAGGAATTGCCAAGTTGATACTCTGACAAAGATTCTGAGTGCCTATCAGTTGAGTGTCTTTAGTTTTTTTAGCTCATTTCTTCTCGAAGATTTCCAAAAGTGGGGGGCCTCACCGCTGTATGACATATTTGGTGATCGCACATTCGCGCTTCGCAGATTCGACTTAAATGGACTCGTTACCTACCAGTGCGAGATGAGTAGAGAAGTCACAGGAACGGAAGACAAGGAAGTGATCGGGATCGCTAACGCATGGGATGACCTGGCCGACCCTATCTTTGCCTCATTTGTTAAGGACAACTTCAGTCGCTTCCTTGAACAAAGGATTCCACTTCCAAGTTGGAAGGTTCAAATTTTAAACCAAAAAACAAAAATGGCTTACCCCTTCCTTGGGTATGGCAGGTACTGTATCGACGAAATGAATCAGACAAACGGTTTAGAAATCATTATTTTCAAACTAGACTAAGAATTCCCCCCCTTCACAGCTGTCCAAACTGCGATATTTTGGTAGGGTCGAGGGCATGTTTCTACTGCTCTTCGCCGTCCTCGCCACCAGCGCCGCTTCCTCGCAGAAGCTGACGCTCACCATTCTGCAGCACCACTCGCGCCATGCGGCCTTCCAGGAGCTCATGGACTACGTCGCGACCTCCACCTGGTGCTACGACGGCCTGCGCACCTACGCCTGTGAACAAACCCTCCACTACGAAGAACTCAAGTGCACGCTGAGCGAGAGCGAATGTTTTGCCCGCTACCGCTCAAAGATCGACGTCATCTACTCACCATCGACGAATTGGAAGACGGAGAAGTTCACCCCGATCAACCTCGATATCTTCAACAACCTTCTGAGCTACCGCGTGCCGGTCGTGCATCAAAAGTTTCTCCCCACATTCTCGAAGCGCTACGGCCAGAAGACGCTCAAAACAATCCCTCTGGTCTTCAACCAAAACTGGCAGGACTTCCAGCTCCTGCGCCAGCAAGGCTACAGCGTCGTTCCGGTCCAGAGCTACGACGAGATGGTGCTGAAGCTATTGGGTTCTGCGGATCACTACACGCTCCGAGGAGTCACGGAGCTTGAGCAAGAGCCGGACTTTTTTGCGAGCAAGGAATTGGTCCCCGTGAACGACAAGCTCGTTTTCTATCCCCTCAAAACACAGCTCTTCATCGACCTCAATAGCAACCACGGGACGAAGACGTTTTACCACCGCCTGCTGCACATCGAGCACCGCAACCCGAAATTCCTACAAAACTATTTTGCCCGCCATATAGCGCTGCGGGAGAACAGGCCGTGCCAGCTCTACGACGGGGCCCGGAACGTCATCCACCAGCTTCCCTCCTGCACCCTCGAAGCGCTCACCAAGCGAACCACACCATGAAACTGATTCTTACACTCGCTCTGATCCTGCTCCAGATCCCCCGTGCCTCCGCCGAGGAGTGGGTGCTCACCGCATCGGGCGGTGTCTCGCTGGGAAGCTACGAGGCCGGGGTGATCGACCACTTCTTGCGCTCCAAGCGCGACGAGCTCCCGAGGAAACTCAAGGTGGCGATGGGCGCCTCTGCCGGTAGCATCAACTCACTGCTCGCCATCTTCGAGGCCTGCGCCACCAAACCACGGCCCGATAAAAGTCTGCTCTGGGACATGTGGATTCCTGTTGGCCTCGAGCAGCTCGATGCCCGCGACACCAATCTACGCTCGCTGTTTAAGCGCGATGCCATCGAACCTCTCTTTGGCCAGCTGCGCGAGCGCTGGAGCGAAGGCTTCCGCACAGACTGCGACGTCGTCTTCGGCGTCACGGTGACACGCCAAGAGCCCCTCATCGAGTCCATCGGCCCGGGCCTGGAGATCTTCCGCCAAGCGGAGAGCTTCACTGTGCGCATCAGTGGACGTGGCCCAGGTCAACCACCGCGAGTGGAAAACTACCTCGCCCATGATGTGAATTCTTACCGTACGACGCTGCCGCTCGAAAACGCGAGCTCGGCAAACCTCGACATGCTCCTCGGCCTCATCCAGGCATCCTCTGCGTTCCCCGGCGCTTTCTCCCCTTTCCCCATTCGCCACTGCTTACTGCGTCCAGGAGAAAAAGAGCGCGCGTGCAGTCGCACCGACGCGCGCGAAGACCACTTCGTCGATGGCGGCATCTACCACAACGGCCCCGTGGGCCAGGCCTACAAGATTTCCCAAAGACTGGGCCTGGGCGAGAAAGCAGAGATTCTCTACATCAACGCGTCTTCTCCGATGCACGGGTACAAAGAGCGCGTCTCTCCCCAGGAGAACAACACCGGTGTGCTCGAAGAGTTCCGCAACCTCTTCGCCAACTTCATGACCTCGGGTCGCAAGTTCGAGCTCACCCGAAGCCTGGAGGATTCGCCCCAGATCAAGAAGCATTTGCGCACCAACGTGAAAACCTTTCCGCTCGTGAGCCAACCGCTCTACGCCTTTCTGGGTTTCGTCGAAACGGACTTTCGTCGCGCCGATTATTTCAACGGCGTCTTCGATGGAGAGAAGATGTTCGGTGGGACGAGCTCGGACCCGACCGCACGCTGCTACATCGAGCACCTCAGTGGCGGGAACGCGAAATGTCAGCTGGAAGAAAACCTCGCGATTCTGGCGCGGCTGGCGCGCGAGCGAAAAGAAAACGGAGAGGCCTCACCCGACCTGCAGCCCATCTTTGATCGCCTCGATCGCTGGAAGTTCCACTTCAAAGACCTGGGGATTGAGAAGCGGGATGCGGAGTACGGGAAGATTTTCCTCAAGCAGCGACTCAGCCGCCTCATGGTGAACTTTGCCGATCGCCAACCTGAGAGCTACAGCAGTTCGATGAAACTGGGTGTGTACCCAGCGATGAACATGCTCGAGTATTCACCGTCCCTCACCAACTCGTACTTCTTACTCGGGAGCTCGCCGGAGTTCGGCATCACGGCGGTCGTGCGCAAGAAGTACAGCCTGCCGACTTTCTTGCGCCTCGGGACCGGTCTCCTCATGTTCCAGAATAACGGGCAATGGACCTTCGACAGCACGTTCTGGTCGCCGACGCCGTACCTCTCGCTTACCATCCAACCCAGCAGCTGGGGCAACGCCCTTTCGCAGCTGAGCCTCGGCGCACGCCTTGGCTACATCCTTGCCCACTCCGACCAAGGTGGCACGCGCACCTGCGAAGACGGAGACCAGGAACGCTACATCGCCGCCTGCTCGGGCCTCAGTCCTCAGGCCTTCATTTCTCTCACCGTCCTCGAGCGGGCCCGCATGCAGTTCGTCTTCGTGCCGAGTGATCCCAATCGGTTCAACCTGCGCGACTACCCGGCCTACATCCTCCAATTCGGCATGGTGCTTCCGCACCTCTTCGAATAGAGAGTTCGTTAGAAAAGAACTCCCGCTTGGAACGACCAGGCGTTCTTCAGGGTCACGCTAGCGTGCCGAGATGAATCGTTTTGATTAGTCACCTCGAAACGACGGTTCACGATGAGGCCCATCGAGGTGAACGCACGGAACTGCTCGTTGAGCTTAAAGTCGCCGCCGACCGCGAAGAGTGTGCCCTTGATGAGGATGTTGCCGGGATCGTTGGTGTTGACGTCTTCCGGCTGCCAGGTCCACTGCGCACCGACCGGCTGGATGCGGAAGTTGTACTTGTGTTGCTGCTCGGTCGTGTACTCGTACTTCAACAGCGGGAACATCACCGTGAGGTTCGACTTCTGCGTCGCCTGCCAGGTTGCCCCGAACAACGGGTACGGCTGCAACTTACCGAACTGATCGCCGAAGCCCGCACCGTAAAGTCCCTTGACCTTGCCGCTGCCGTAGACCGCCATCGCCTGGCCCTCGAGCCGGAACTTCGCGTCTGAGAATGAGTCTTTTTCTCCGTGCATCCCCGGCACCACGCTCCAAGAGAGCGAGTGGCGCTCGTTGAAGCTGTGCTCGCCCGACACGGGCAATTTGACCTTGAGAAGTTCGACCTTGTTCAGCAGGGCCTCGTCGAAGTCGAGGCGCGTGTCGAGCAAGCTCACGCCGACGGCATAGCTATTTTTGTTGTCGGCGGTTTGGTAGACGGTGTGAGCGGCGTTGAGCTCCGCCTCACGACGGATCAGCTCCTGCCCCGGGTCCGACGATGTCGGCTCGACGTAGGTGTAGCTCGCATTCACCGTTGCGAGGGCCGGGAGTGAGAGCGCGAAAAAACAAACCGCAAATAATAACTTCTTCATGATTTTCCCTTTATTACCAGATTTTCACTCTGTTCGCCGGAGAGAGGTACAGCGCATCCTTCTCCTGGCAACCGTAGGCTTCGTAGAAGCCCTCTTGCTGACGTACTTGTTGGTTGATGCGTTCTTTTCCTAGCGAATGCGCATCAACCTTAAGGCGCATCTCTTTGAAGCTATCGGTCTGCACTTCACACCACGCGCGGGCGTACTGCTGGTAGAACTCCTGAAGCTTCGCCTGCGAGTATTTACCATTTGTGTAGTCAGGGAAAGCGGAGCGGAAGGACGCGGCGAGGCCGACGTTATCGCCAGTGTTCTCACCGAGCGTGAGCGTCCCGTTGTGGCCAATAGCATTGAAGAGGTTCACGAGAGGGCGACTGTGTGCTTCGAGGCCTCTCTTGTCACGCGGAGTGACCCAGCTGCGCAGTCGTCCGACTTCGTCGTAGAGGTAGCCCTTGTCATCGATGCCGTGACCCAGCTCGTGACCGATTACCGATCCGATGGCCGCAAGATTTTGGATGGGGCTCTGGCCGACGTCGAAGAACGGCGCCTGGAGGATCGCGACCGGCACGACGAAGTGGTTGAGCGACGGATCGTAGTAGGCGTTCACCGTCAGGGGCCCCATTTCCCAGCGATCGCGGGGAATCATGATCGCGAGTTCCTGGAAGTCGCGCTGGCGCTTCGCCGCCCGCAGAGTGGCGTCGTTGGTGACTTTCGTGCCGGGCGTGACGAGGGTCTCGGGATTGAAGTTCCACTGCCGGTCATTTTCCGGGGCCACCAGCAACAGCTGCGCCATCGACATTTTTTTGATCGCCCCGGCCTTCGCCTTCGCCGAGAGCCACTTGTTCTCCTTCAGCGTTGCGAGCAACGATGCGCGGATGGTTTCCGTGAGTGAGATGAAAGACTGGCGTGGGAAGTTCGGAAAAATTCTCTCCCACAAGATGGCATCGAGTTCCATGGGAAACGTACGCATGACGTAGGAAGTGCAGCGCTCCTCCCGCACCGGGCGCACAGGAGACGCTCCCATGTACTTCGCCTGCAGTTCGTAGTGCTTCGCAAAGTACTTCGGCTGTGACTCATCCAGGACATCTTTCAAAGCGTAGTAGAGGTAAAAATCGCGGAGCTGTTGCTCCGGCATTTTCCCAAGCGCCTGGTCCAGATACACAAAGGCGGCAGGGGCGATGTTGCGGAAGTGAGTCCGCGAAGGAACCTGCGCCAGCAGCGGCGCAAGAGCGAGGTTTTTCAGCTTCAATAGCTGGGACTTCGTCGTGGCGGTACGCTTGTTCAACAGATCACGCAGATCGTTGGGCATCGGAAATAACTGCGCGAAGCCTTTCTCATAGTCGTAGAGCTGCTGGGCGCGCGTCTGCGCCTCGGCCACGCCCATGGCCTCGAAGAACAATGTCATAACAGCGATCAGATCCGTCGCCGCTTCTGGCTTGGCGTAGTAGCTGCGCTCCGGGAACGTCATCGTGTTGGGGAGCAAGACGAGATCATGGTAGTCCGGGCGATCCATGTTCCGTAGCACGAAGTAGTCGACGAGGCCCGCATCGCCGGACAGCACCTTACTCGCCAGATACTTCAACAACTGCTGACGGTCTTTGGGAGCCACGAGCTCTGCTTTGATCTTCGCGACGTAGGCCTCCTCGTCGGCCTTGAGGGCCGCTGGATTCATGCACGCGAGGTAGGAATCCTTGAGCTTCTGCTCACGCGCAGTCTGCGCCGTGATCTTTTCGAGCTTGGCGAAGTACTGCTTCTTGTAGGTCAACAATGATTCCGCGGAATCGCTGAAGGCAAAGAAATACGCAGAGCGATCCGCCGGGAGCTTGAACTCGCGCTCAACACGATTACAGATGTGCGCGTGGTAATCTTGGCAGGGACTCACAGTCTTATCGACCTGGAACTTCCGCTTGATGTGCTGATAGACCAGCGGGGCATCGGGCCGGCTCGAGGTATGGGAGCAGGAAAATAGAACGACGAGCAGCGAGCAAAGCAGTATTCGCATGAGGACTCCACGGCAAAAATTATGGATATAATTTAGGGCCGGGAGTTTAAAATGAGAACTTTAAACGCGAAATGACCAGGCCGGTCAAAAGATAAAGACCTGGTCGCGCTAGAAAATAGAAGAAGTTTTCAAGTGCTTGAGAGGAGAGCCCTTAACCTTTTGTCAAAATCAATCGTTCACTCTCTCTGCGCCCCCCCGGGCACACCGCTCGGCCAACCAGCGTTTCTGGCTGTAGCCGTGACGGTTCCTACTGAGAGCTGTGTTGACGCATTTCTCATACTCCGCAAATTCCTCCGCATTTCTTGCGCTTGAGCAGGCCTCCGCGCGTGAGAATTGATCCTTGATCGCGTGGCGTTCCTTATCGTTATAGCAGTCGGTCGCGAAGATCATCCGCTTGTCTCTACTGAGCACGTCGCCACTACAGAAATTCGCGATCAGGCTGGCCTTACCGCTTTCCATGCGATCGTGGCATTGAACGAGCCGCTCGAAGCGCTCCTCGGTATCGATTCCTTTGCAATTGATCGCCGCTAAATCTTCGTCGTAGTCCGGATCCAACGTTACACGAAAGAGGCCAACGATAGGATTGTAGGTACTTACTTTTTTATCGAGGTAGTCGTAGCAGCGATCATAGACATCATTGGCCATCGCCTGGGAACTGAGGAGACATAGAGAGAATACACAAATGAGGAGCTTCATTTAAACCTCTGAAAGTTCGCGTTCATATTTTTTAATAATGTTAGAGCAAATCTGGCCGGAGAGGCGGTGGCATGTAATTTCTACGGCCTAGTTGAGATTCATAAGTCATGATGGTGCCATGAACTTCCACAAGGCCATCCTCCAATACGACGGCACCGGCCGCCAGGGCTTCCAGCACTCTGACGGTGCTCAGACCATCCAAGGTGACCTCAACCTCTCTTTGCAAACGATTCTGAAGGGAGACTTCACAACCAGGGCCGCCTCTCGCACCGATAAAGGCGTCCACGCGTTGGCCCAGGTGATCAAGATCTCGGCCGAGGATGCAACCACCCTGACCGCTGCCCAATTAAACACTGCCCTCCCCGCGCACATCCGTTGCCTCGAAATCTCAGCGTGCGCTGCAGACTTCATCCCTTCCATTGATCAACGCACCAAAGAGTATCGCTACCTCTTCTCAAGTACGGCCAACGAACGCTTCATGGCCCAGGCCCCGAGCGCTTTGAACTTTGATCTCATGCAAACATGTGTGGAACTGCTCAAAGGCACAAACGACTTTAAAAACTTCTGGTCCATCGGCGGGGTTTCGAACACCACCCTCCGCGAAATCCTCGCCTGTGATCTCACTCAGATCAATCCCCAAGATTTCTTCCAGGACACCCTCTTCTCAACCGACACCACCAGCTGCTGGCAGTTTCGCATCCATGGCACGGGCTTCCTCAAGCACATGGTGCGCCATCTCGTCGGCGCGCTCTGGGAGGTCGGCAGCGGTAAACTTTCTGTGGATGATTTCGCGAAGCTTCTCCATGGGGATCTGAAACCCCAACGCCCGTGGAAAAAAGCTGACCCGAAGGGGCTTTTCTTGGTAAAAGTTCACTACCTATGAGTCGATTGAATTTTAAACTTGAGGCCAGCGCCACAGGATCCCGCGCACGGGCCGCGACCTTCACCACCCTTCACGGCCCCGTGCAGACCCCGATCTTCATGCCGGTGGGAACGCAAGCGACGGTGAAAAACCAAACCGTCGAATCACTCAAGACCGCCGGCTCTAACGTTTTGCTCGCCAATACCTATCACCTCCTGCTTCGGCCTGGGGCCGAGGTCATGCGCAAGTTTGGTGGCATCCACAAGTTCATGAACTGGGATCGCCCCGTCCTCACGGACTCCGGTGGCTTTCAGATCTTCTCGCTCTCTCACTCTCGCGTGATGAACGAGCAAGGCGCGCGCTTTTTAAGTTATGTGGATAATCGCCCGATCCTGCTCACCCCAGAACTTTCCATCGATATGCAGAAAGCCATCAACAGCGACATCATGATGGTGCTGGATCAGTGCATTGAATCCAACGCCTCTCATGCAGATGCCAAAGCCGCCATGGAGCTCACCCATCGCTGGGCGAAGCGCAGCCTTGAGGCGCGCGGCGACTCGCGCCAGTCGATGTTTGGTATCGTCCAAGGCGCCTGCCACGAGGACCTCCGCAAACAAAGCGCGGATGTGCTCACGAATCTGCAAGTCAACGGCGAGGGCTTTGATGGACTCGCCATCGGTGGCCTTGCTGTGGGTGAAACAAAGTCTGAGCGCGAAGACTTCACTGCCATCGCAGCGGCGATGCTGCCGCAAAATCTCCCGCGCTATCTCATGGGTGTCGGCATGCCCATCGACATCCTCGAGGCGGTTCACCGCGGAGTCGACATGTTCGACTGCATCATCCCGCAGCAGCTCGGCCAGCGAGGCATTGCCTTTACGAGCCTCGGCCAGTTCCAACTGCGCCGCTCGGTCTACAAGTTCGCGGAAGAGAAGCTCGATCCGGCCTGTGAGTGTCTTGCCTGCGCCAACTACTCGCGCGCCTACCTCCACCATCTCATCAAAACCGATGAGACGCTGGGCTGGCACCTGCTCTCTCTGCATAACATCACCTTCTACCACCGTCTCATGCGGGAAATTCGCGCGAGCATCCTGAACGACACCTTCCTGGAATTCTACAACCGCAAGAGAGTTGAGCTGGTCTTGGGCGACGAGGAGAATCCTCCGGTCCCGATGAGACCCACCAGTCCGAAGAAAAAAGACAAGCGGGTGCAGCTTGGTGATTACGAAGTCCACGACTCTGGACGCGGTTATTCGAGCATTCGTCAGATGAGCTCCGGCGAAGTCATGCATTCCGTGAATCCTCCGCAAGAGGAGGCCCGCAATCTTTATGTGCTTCCATCGCGCATCGACGAGCGACTCAAGGAATTAGACGAGGTCGTTATTTGGGATGTGGGCCTCGGTGCCGCTCACAACTCCATGGCCGTCATTCATGAATTTATCGATAAGGATTTCACGGGCAAGATTCGCATCTTGAGTTTTGAAAACGATACCGATCCGTTGAAGCTTGCTCTAAGAAACGCAGCTGTCTTCCCGCATCTCCATCACGCAGCTCCGGTTGAGCTGATGAAGCACAACAAGTGGGTGTCTCCCAAGGGGAACATCGAGTGGGAGTTGTTCCAAGGGGATTTCTCGCAGCGGTTTCTTGAAGCGACTCAACCCCATGTAATTTTCTACGATCCGTTTTCCATGGTCACGAACCTCGAACTGTGGGGCGAAGACATCTTCGCGAGAATCTTCGAGCATTGCCAAGGCCATGAAGTTCAGCTCCTCAACTACTCCGCTTCCACGGCGTTCAGGGCCACGCTACTGGCGGTGGGTTTTACCGTAGGCTATGGCCCAGCGACAGGTCCGAAGAGCACGACGACGGTGGCGTACAATGCTCCGGCGCTTGCGCTGAAACAAGGTGCGAGCTTGCTTGGAAGCGAATGGCTTGCTCGTTGGGAAAAGAGTGATGTGAAAACCGCGCGCGGTCTCAGTCAGTCGGATGCCAAAGTATTTGAAGAGAAGATACGGGGCCATGGGCAGTTTAAGCTTTAGTGTGGGGATTCATGCTTACGAAGTCATTAGTCGTGCTGTTTACATTGGTGGGTTGCAACAAGAGTTACGACCTTGAGGCCTGTAATGACCTTTCCATGAAACAGTTTAAAGGGTTCACCGATGCGAAGGAAAAGTTCTTAAAGAACTGTCAGCAGTTTGAAATTAAGTACACCCAAGAATTGTGCCAGTCGGCTTTGACGGATCTCATCCTGAGCAACGATTTAACCGAAGTGAAGAGTAAATACGGTGATCCCATCGAGAATTGTTTTACGCCTCAAGACCTGAAGAAACATAACAAGATTTGAATGTTTTCTGTAGTGCCGCCAGCCTAAGCGGTCTTCGAAAATTAGGGCGCGCCAAATTTACTGAGATCAGCAAACCAGGCCACGAGCGCAGGATCTTCAATTCCCAGTTTTTGGCATTCGGAACAGAGTTGCTGTTGAGAAAATCTAAATTGAATATCCTTCAACAACTCATCTTTTTTATCCATGTTGAGAAAGAGATTTTCAAATTTTCTGCTGAAAAGTCCCTCCAGGATGAGGGCACGTTTTAGATCAACTTCTCTTCCCGGCAAAAGTTTTAACTCTAGTTCGCTCCATTTCAATTCAAACACCGGTGTGACCCCATCCGTGTGAAGACGAATCCTTGCGTAAAGATGAGATGATTGCAGAGGGTTCCTGAGCGCCCCGAAATCAAGAAGATGTTTATAGATCTCGGCATGACCCATTGACGGCGCAGCGATAAGAAACATCGCATCTTTTTCTACGGGAGTGGGATAAACCAGTACTCCGAACTTTGATGTGGAAATTCGATAGAGCTTCATCTAGTGAAGGAAGTTGCGATCAAGTCGCCATTTCTCGTTCAGGATCATTAAGAATGGTATCCACGAAAGGAGATCTTTGAACAAAATGTTGATTCCAAAACCGAGGCTAGTTTAGGTCTCAGTGCGGCAAGCGCGAACGTCTCTCGCGTAACGTGCCCGTGCTGCTTGGGAGTCGCGCTCGAAAGTTCCACGAGCAACTTGAATGCATCGTTCTGCGCGGTCAGGAGAGGGCAATGTCCGACAACTTGTGACTCGATTCGTGTAAGCCAAACGGGCCTGGCTAATGGCCGTATGGCGGCGGGCCTCAGCGCGGGTATGGCAGACGTTATCTGCTTGAACCGCACCTGAGACGAGGAAGAGCACTGCTGAAAAAC
>JAUKPQ010014656.1:0-13844 GCA_032273045.1 Chloridella minuta
CGTTAATGAGAAGATGGAAATCTTTCAACAACCATATAGACAAATTTGTGAGACCTTGTTCGACAGGAAAGACGCATGGGATCGTCTTGAAGAACAGGGGCACATTTCATTCATCTCCACTTCTTTTATTAGAGGTATGTCCTTCGATGATGCTATCATTATCGTTGACGAGATGCAAAACTTAACATTCGAGGAAATTGACACTGTTATGACACGTGTCGGCTATCGTTCTAAGATTATGTGGTGCGGAGATTACCGTCAAACTGATCTAAATAAGAAGAAGAACGATATGTCTGGCATATTGAAATTCTTTGACATCGCATATCATATGGGTGCGTTTACAAAGATTGAGTTTACTCCTGATGATATCGTTCGTTCATCGCTCGTAAAGGATTATATCCTTGCGAAGTTAAAATTCGAAGATCTCTCTGAAGGAGGCGACAATGATCACAGCAGAACAATTCCACCATCTATTTCCAAGAGCGCAAGACCCTGAGTCTTGGGCTACCTCGATGAATGATGTATTTCCTACATATGATATTAACACACCAGAACGTGTAGCAGCATTCTTAGCGCAATGCGGACATGAGTCTGGTGGTTGGACTGTTTTCGAGGAAAATCTTAATTACTCCGCTAAAGGTTTATGCGGTATCTTCAAGAAGTATTTCCCTACTGAAGAAGCAGCTAAACCTTATGAGCGCAAGCCAGAAATGATCGCTAATAAGATCTATGCTAACCGCATGGGTAACGGTGGTCCAGAATCTGGTGACGGATACAAGTACCGTGGACGTGGTCCGATCCAGTTAACTGGTCGTGCTAACTACACAGCGTTTGCCAAAGAAATGTTTGAAGACTGGGAAAACGTAGTTGAGAATCCAGACTGGGTTACGAGCGATCGTGACTTTGCTTTGATGTCAGCTATTTGGTTCTGGAATAAAAACAAACTAAACGTGCAAGCAGATAATGGAGACATCAAGTTGATGACTAAGAAAATCAACGGTGGCTACATTGGTCTTGAAGACCGCATTAAACACTATAACGAGGCGATACATTTATTGACATAATTATGTTTGAACATATACATCATGACATACCAAAACTTGAACGTGACACAGCTCCCGATGGCTCTCGAGTATATCGAACACCATCGGGGAATGCTTACCCCAGCGTTACCACTGTCACAGGATTGCTCGGAAAAGAAGCAATCATCGCATGGAGAAAAAGAGTCGGAGAAGCAGAAGCCAACCGAATCTCCACCACCGCAGCAAAACGAGGAACAAGAGTTCATACCCTCTGCGAGAATTATCTCAACAATGAGCAAGTTGAACCAGACTTCTTCGAGTACCACATGTGGCATTCGCTTGTACCAGTCCTTAATGACATTAACAACATCAGAGCACTAGAGAAACCTTTATACTCTGACCACTTGCAAGTTGCAGGTACTGTTGATTGCATTGCTGAGTTTAGAGGTAAGTTGTCAGTCATTGACTTCAAGACCTCAAAGCGTATCAAGAGTCGTGATGATATTCATAACTACTTTATGCAATGTGCAGCTTATGCTGTTGCCTTTGAAGAACGAACAGGAATCTCTGTTCCACGATTGGTGATTATCATGGCAGTAGATGATAACGATCCGATTGTCTTTGTTGAGAAACGAGACGAGTGGATTGGAAAGTTTATCGAAGTACGTCAGCAATATAAATCATTGCGTGGCGTGTAATACTTTACTTCTGAGAAGAAGTCAGGTATACTAAAAGGATGGTTGTAATCCCTTCAAAATGAAGGAGTTCTGGACGGGAGTTCGACTCTCCCCATCTCCACCAAAAGCATTTGCGTATTAGCCGAACCAGAAATGATGTATTCGGGGGAATGTGAATCGAGAAGTGCTTTTGATGGGGATGCATTGGTTTCGACAGGGCTAGATAGTGGAGACGGCAACTCGAGACAGATACTCGTTAAAAGTAAAACAACGTAAACGCAAACGACGAACTGTTCGCATTAGCAGCCTAAACACTGCTTAGGGTTTCGGTTGGTTTCCTCGTAACAGAATAACCAACCACTTTCAAAACAACCAAGGAGTTACAATTGAAGAAGATCGTATTGGCATTGATGGTAGCTATGGTCGGAATGACATCCGCTATGGCTCAGAGTAAGGGTTATGCATCACTTGAGTATTATGATGAAACCAATCGTGCAACAGATGCATCTAACATTAAACAAGCTATTGTCTTAGGTACCAAAGAAGGTACTATGGATTATAGCCTGAAGTTAGAAAACAGCCAAGCTGAATATGGCAATGGTTCCATTTCGCAAGGTATGGAAGTTCGTGCAAAGAAATCTTTTGGTAATTTTTATCTGGGCGGTCGTCTAGGTGAGAAGGTTACTAGCACTGAACACTTTAGTCACTATGCAGTTGATGCTGGTGTGAAGGTACCACTTGGTGCTGGATTCACTGGTGATGTTGGTGGACGTTATCGCAATGCTTTTGACACTGCACATAGTTTTGAAACTCGTCGTGCTCATGTTGCAGTAGCCTATGCGCTAACTCAGCAAGACTCGATTGGTGTTCGACTGAGCCGCAGCTGGGGTGATGAAGAAAAAGATGCAGTACGTTTACAATATACACGTAGCTTCTAATCATAGGAAATTCGTATGAAACATTTTATTGCAATCATCGTAGCGGCATTCTCTTTGTCCGCATTTGCTGCGGAGCCTGCAAAGGCACCTGCATCTGCTGCTAAAGAACAACCAAATTGCGTAACTAAGGATAAGAAGGGTAACTGCCCTCCACCACCAAAGTCACCAAAGCCAACACCGAAGAAAAAAGCAGAAGATAAGAAATAATTTTGCCTAAATAATTATGTGGGTTGACGGATCCCAATAAAACCGTCATACACTACACATCACAACTAAGGAGAACTACTATGGCAAACCTAACGCCATTTGAAATCCGTCTTGAACTTCTCAAGATGGCAAAAGACATGCTTAACGATGAATACTACGGTAAGCGTGAACAAATTAGCAACGACTGGCAAATGAAAGTCGAATCTGCTAAACTCAACGGAGGCACGATCCCTGATCATCCAGGTTTCCCTGCTATCCCATCGGAAACTGATATCATTGCAAAGGCAGCAGCCCTAAATGGTTTCGTTTCTAACATTCCCCAAGATACAATAAAGACTATTAAGAAGTCCACCTGATACGGGATCGGGGTGTGCAGTCACATGCACACTCTTTAACTAATTAAGGAGATTGATTATGTTTAACATAACACCTAAAAAAATTATACTATCTACATTAATTTTTATACTTGCTACATTAACAACAATCAACGTGGTTCTAAGTAACACGGTTGAAGCACCCATGAAGGCAACATGGTCTCAGTTAACAACTGGTGCACAACACGAAGTGAAGTGTTTAGCCGACAACATCTTTTACGAAGCAGGTTATGAACCTCACGATGGCAAAGTCGCAGTTGCAATGGTCACTCTCAATAGAGTCACCAGCAACCATTATGAAGACAGCATTTGTGGAGTAGTGAAAGAAAAGATAAGAGGTACTTGCCAATTTTCATGGTGGTGTCAGGACAAAGAGCGTAACGCTGCTATTACACATAGCCTAACTCCACGACAAAAAGAAGTATACAATGATATCTTAGCCATTGCTTTGAATGTCTATATGAATTATGGTAGAATAGAAGACCCAACGAAAGGTGCTTTGTTCTATCATGCTGATTACGTTCGTCCAAACTGGAAGAACCTAAACGTCACTACAAAAATTGGAAGACATATCTTCTACGTTAAGAGTGATAACTTTAAGAAAGGTGATGTTCGAAATGGCACACATGATGCAGAAATTAAATCTCGATTTGCTCAGCAAGGAGCAGTCAAACCACTCGTTCTACTTGCTTATGGAGGAAGTTAGCCTAAACACAATGAGGGCACCAATCGAGTGGATTCTCGAAGCAAATTTTGCTGAAGAAAAGCCAGAGTTACTTAACTTAATTATTTGTAGTCCAGGTGGCGATATGCATGCAGCATTCGCACTTATTGATGTTATCAGAGGAAGCGCAATTCCTGTCCGTACCATCGGGCTTGGTCTTATTGCTTCCGCTGGCTTGCTGATTTTCTTGGCAGGTAAGAAAGGTTATCGTATTCTTACACCGAATACTTCAATCTTATCCCATCAATACAGCTGGGGTTCATTTGGTAAGGAACATGAGTTGATGGCTCAAGTCAAAGAATACGACTTAACCACGCATCGAATGATTTCTCACTACAAGAAATGTACTGGCTTAAAAGAAGAAACGATTCGCAAGTTCTTACTTCCACCGCAAGATATCTGGTTAGCCCCAGAAGAAGCTATGGAGTTGGGAATCTGCGATGTAGTTAAAGATCTAAAATAAGGAGATACTAAAATGAATTTTGACGTTAAACACCTCGCTATTGTTTGTGGTACTATTGCTTTTACAACTCTTGTTGGTTGTGTTGCTTATTATGAAGTTAAACGTGATGAATTAATGTCACGTAACATTGAGTCTGCTATCGTAAAGGGAGTTGACCCGATGGCTGCTCGCTGTTCTTATTCGAAACCAACAGACACAATTTGCGTGGTTTATGCCTCTGGGACTCACCGTCCAGACGCCCCAACCCTGTCTAAAAAGTAAACCTTTCGTTTTCTACCCCCAAAACCCTCTCCAGTAGAGGGTTTTTTACTTTGGAAAAGCCCCTACAAACCGTAGGGTTATTAAAAATAATGCTTTACAAATAATCAGACTTCCTGTATAATAACTCTAAGTTAGTCGAAAAGGAGTCTGAAAATGGGTTTTGAAAAAGTGGTTCTGAATGAGGTTGCCAAGGTTCTCAAGTCTGATAGCGCTGCGTCGTTCACTTGCGGTACTTTGTTCGTTGAGTGTTCTGTTGCTGAAGCTGTGAAAATCGAAACTGCCTTGTTGAAGAAATTTCAATGCGGTATCGTTCTTAGCCGCATCGGTGATGAATCTGCTTTTGACTTTGTTTAAGGAAAATGCTATGTTGAGTTGGGAAGAAATGTCACCTCTTGAGCAAGCCCAGTGCCAGTATTGGGATATGTACAAGGATGCGTATGGCGTCCGTCCTCGTGGTATCGACACAACCCTTTGGTCTCTTGAAGACTTCGAAGCCGAATTCAAGGATTTGGCTAAGGTGATCGAACGTGAAGAGATCGCACGCAAAGAAGCCGAAGCGCAAGCGATCGTTGCCTTCGAAGATCGGGTTCTCAACCTTATGCACACTGGCACTAATCGTGAACGTGTCATTGCGTGGCTGATGGATGCTGAAGGTGCCAATGGCGACTTCGAGTATTTCTGTTTCACGCAAGGTTTGCCCTACGGTTACTTTAGAAAGGCTGCGTAATGGCTAACGTCCACTTCCTGCGTAAGCTGGCGTCTGATGAGTTGCGAGACACCATGTTCTTTGCAACTGGTCAGGTTCCTTCCAAAGAACGTGATCCAAATTTTGTCATGCTCAGAGCCGACTGGTTGAATGTAAAGGTTGTCAATACACGCAACATTTTCGTCAACGGTGACAAATGCAAATCTGTTCCTGAAGCTAAGTTTGCTATCCAGCAACTTATTGCTTGACATTTATTCAACTTTAGGGTATAATAACTGAATGGCACTTATACATACTACTCTGCAAAAAAGTAAGAAGCGTAAACCCACTGCTAAACAACGTGAGTTGGATTCTAGCTGGGAAAGGCTGCTTGCCAAATATGCACCAACGAAGGCTGTTGTCAGCAAGGTTACAAATCTCAGCGACTCTGGGTATAAATTATCCGTTCCCGCTGAACGTAGCACCCGACAATATCCATCCCGTGACACTGGTACTGGCACTACTGCAAAGCAGCCAGCGAAAGTTTATACAGGTACAGCAATGCTCGGTGTCGCCACCATGCATAAAAGTAATTCTGTTCCTGTGTTCTCAAGCCAAGAGGCTACCGAAATTTCATCAATGCGTCGTTAAGGAGAAACCTATGTTTAATCGTCACACTATCGAATCAAAAATGCTCGACCTCACTATTCAACGTGATGTCGCTGGACTAAATAATCTACTTTCTGACCTGCTAAAACAACGCAAGAAATTGGACGTATGGTTTGACAAGTATTTGGATACAGTTCAGAAGCAAATGGATCCTGCTCAACCAAATAGCCCTGTATGGAAATTGTACAATACTAAGTTCTCTGAGTACGAAGACCTTCAGGCATCTATCAAGAGCGTAAACTACTTCCGTGAGAAATACAGCAATGTCACAACCACTTCTGTTTAAGGACTCAAACTCTTTTTCTACCTACATCGAAAATGCTGTTAGGCAGAAGAAGGGATTAACCCACCTCGAGGCTGTACTTGAATACTGCCGTGTCAACTTTATTGACCCTGCTGAAGTCAAGAGCCTAATTAATAAGTCACTGAAGGAAAAGATGAGAATCGACTTCCAGAATGATGGCTACCTTCCCAAGAACGCAACATTAGATATATAACATGGATGGCTTTAGAGCTTACAAGTACTACATAGCGACTAAGCTACATTTTACAACTGATAAGTTCAATGTCTTTGAAAACCCAAACGTGAAAGGATCGAGAGATGCCTTCTTTAACCGAAATGACAGATATCTATTTGAAAAACTTGCACGAAAGTTTACAAGTGACCACGATCTTATACAGTTCTATGTGGCAAATTTCGCTTACGGCAATGATGCCGTCGCTTATCACGATAGCGAGTCTGACACGAACCTAACTGTGTGGACTAAACGTAAACAGTCCATTACTCGAATCTTTGAGAACGACCTGTCTGCAATTATCCTTCATCTTGAGAAAGAGAAGAAAGGTAAGACTGAGTTGTTCACCTTTGATGATAACAATTTTCCTGAACTATTCAAGCTATATCTTGGACACTATGTTACAATTGAATCTCTCTCAATACTCAATCACTTCCAACCATTTTTATTATCTTGGAGGCGAAATGCAAACTTGATTTGGGATGAAGAATGCCGTAGAATAGATAAGGTAAAGGGTTTCGTTAAGTATGATGAGTCTAAACTGACTCCAGTATATACGAAGTTTTTAGAAGATTTAAGCGAGTTAACAAATGGGACGCACGTACAGGAAAGATAATTCTTGGGATGACGACAACCGCAAACAACGTGGTTACAGTCAGAAAAAAAGTAAGAAAAGTTTTAGTACCTCTGGTATGAAAGTACTAAATAACTATGTCGAGGATGAAGTCGAAAATATAGATTTCACCCAAGACGATAATCATACTAAACATACATCCAAACATACGACATAAAGGACATACAAATGGATATTCAAGCACTTCGCAAAATGCGCAATCAAGACTTCAGCAAAATCGCTGGAGAGTTTGACAAAATCGCCAACCCAGATTCAGCTGGTGGCAAATCTTATAAAGACGACCGTGTCTGGAAACTAGAACCAGATAAAGCTGGTAACGCTACTGCCGTTATTCGCTTCCTTCCTCGAGCAGAAGGTGATGAACTTCCTTGGGTTCGTGTCTTTAATCATTCCTTCCAAGGTCCAACAGGCAAGTGGTATATCGAGAACTCCCTAACAACTTTAGGTGAGAACGATCCAGTGGGCGAACTGAATTCACGTTTGTGGAACAGTGGCTCTGAAGCCAACAAAGAAATTGCACGTAAGCAAAAGCGCAAGCTGACTTACATCGCAAACGTGCTCATCATCTCCGATCCTAAGCATCCAGAGAACGAAGGACAAGTCCGCTTGTTTAAGTTTGGTAAGAAAATCTTTGATAAGATTATGGATAAAGCCAAGCCAACCTTCGAAGACGAAAAGCCAGTCAACGTGTTTGACTTGTGGGAAGGTGCTGACTTCAAACTTCGTATGCGCAAGGTTGATGGTTATTCTAACTATGACCAGTCTATGTTCTCTGAACCAGCTGAGTTGTTTGGTGGTGATGAAGACAAGTTGCTAGACGTTGTATCTAAGCAGCACAAGCTGTCTGAGTTTGTTGATCGCAAGAACTTCAAATCTTACGATGACTTGGCTAAGAAGTTGGCTGATGTATTGAGTGAGACTGCAGCTGCACCACGTGCTTCTGCTGCTAAGATGGCTGACGACTTGGATGACTACACTCCACCAACTCGTAACGTACCTTCGGCATCTGCACCAAAGATGGCAGAGAAGGCAGCACCTGCGCCAGCAGCAAGCGCTGATGAAGATGACGATATGATGGGTTACTTCCAGAAGATCGCAAACGAGAAGTAAAATACTCGGTGTAAAAAAAGGGAGACTTCGGTCTCCCTTTTTCGTTTGTAGAAAATAATTTAATACGTATCGCTCTGCATACCAATACCATAGTAAGATCTATTATCATAGTTTCTCGGAGTCGGTGCAGAAACTGCAGTAGTAGCTTTCTGATTAGATACCTTACTGTTATTAACAACAGTGGTAGTAACTGCTGGCGCTGGTTTAGACTTACCTACTTCAACTGCTTTAGAGTCGGTAGTAACTTTAGCAGCAGCTTTTGGCATATCGCCTTCTACTTTACCCTTTTCTACAGGTGCTAAGTCAGTTGCCTTGGCATAACCAACGTCAACTTTACGTTTATCGAACCAGCTAAGTTTCTGATATGCATCATCTTCTTTAACAATCTCTGCAATTTTAGATTGATCGCCGCCATTCAGAGCATTTGATTTAATCTGTCCAAATGCACGTTTACTAATTTCTCTAGTGTCGTCACCAGCTGCTAGTGTACCTTCTCTTTGCTTAAGTACAGTATCACCAGTGAGCATTGCTTTACCAGTTTTCGGATCAAACGTAGCGAAATCTTCTTTATTACTAAATGTGTTTACTGACTTTCCATCTTTACCGATGTTCTCAGTCATTTCAGCAGATGAAGATAGAACACGAGTTTTATCTACGTTTCTTGCCTTTGCTCTGGCAATCGCCTCCTCACTCATACCATTGGCTCTCATCGTATCCTCATCAACACCTCCACTGCCACTTGATACGATATTTTTGTTATAATTCTCTTTGTTTTGAAATCCTTTTTCTCCACTGGAACTGGTTGTTTCTCCTGATGTTTGCTTTAGGTCTTCATTACCACCAACACGTGTTTCACCTTCATCTGGTCTAAATGGATAGAACGGTCCAATAGAAACCTTCTTATTGATTACAGGAATAGTGAATCCAATCTCAGGGATACCAAAGTCTTCAAGGAAACCGAACACTTGGTCTTTAATCTTCTTGAAGAAATTTGCAATAGGAGCAAAAATATCTTTTAACGGATTCAAGATGTATTCAGTGAACATGTCACCTACCATCGTGAATGCTGCTGTAATAGGTTCAGCGATGTATGTGTTAAATGCTTCACCTAAGAAGTTAAAAAAGTTTGTTATCGGTTTAATAATCCACTCATCAACGAAGCCAGTCAACCATTCAACAACATTACCGATAACCTTAGCGTCAATCAAACCGAATGTTAAGAATTCTAACATACCACCGAGACCAGCGATAAGTGCATCACCAATAGATCCACCATCCATGAATACTTTAAAGCCATCCATTAGACCATTGACTAATGCTCCAACGATAGCCAATGGAGCCAACACTTTAGTGAATAGCTTTAGTAGCATCTTAGGGTTGAATAGAAATTTGAATGCGGTAGTGATGCCAGTCATCAACATACTGCCAAGGCTGGTTAGTACACCCATTAAACTTTCAATAATACCAGATAGGAATTTCTTTGGACCGTCTAAGAAGCCACCAAGTAAACTGCCTGCATCTTTCTTTTTATCGCCTCCACCACTATCAGACTTACCAGCTGGGCGAGTGTTCTCTTCAATCTTAATTAGAGTATCTGTTTGCAAAGCCATGAGCCTTGCATTTTCCATCTCTTCTTCGCTAGTGGACATTTCGTCGGATACACCACCACGAATAGGTATTACGTTAGATGTTTTAGATGCTTTCTCGACTAAAGGTTTTCCGCTCGCTGATCGTTCAATACCCTCACGGAATCTGCTATCTTTTTTAGCTAGATCTGCTTCAAGACCAGCTTGGTTGCCAGCTTCTGTACTTCTACCAACTTGTGCATTGAAACCACGTTCTTGTAAGCCAGCCATGGCTTTGATATTCTCTTGCACCTTTATAAGTGCGTCATTACTCTTCTCGAATTGATTCTCAAAAGTCTTAGTCGCTTTGTCTTCACCGCCACCGATACCTTTGACATAATTCTTGTCTACGTTTAATCTATCCTTAACGTACTGCTGTCTTGCTTCACGTTTCTCTAGAGCAGCATCAGCGATACCGCTGAGCATTCCAGTACTACCCTTTTTAACAATACCAGTCTTATCCAAAAATCCACGTAGCGTGAATAACTGTTTGAACTCATCAACACGTTCTTTAACTGCACCACCTGCGCCTTTATAAGACTTGACTTTATCAGCCTTATCTCCAATTGCACCTTGTACGCCACCTTGATTCTTAATCTGTTCTTTAATTGTAAAGGTTAAGTTTTTAAGGGATGAGTTAAGAATCTCCGTAGCTGTAAGATTTTTCTTCTCAACTTCTACGGAGTCTTTTGCTAATTTCTCGTTTACATTCTCATTATGCGCTTTCGCAGAGATACCTGCGCCAACTTTATTTTGTTTGTAATCGGATAATCTAACGATTGCTGCCTTTGTCATCGGTTAGCCTGTTCTTTTTGTCTTTGTTTTTCTTCTTCTAGATACTGGATTAACAGCGCTACATAAACTTCTCGCTCGAATGGAATCATATCTTCAATATCATTAAGCGCATATTTGTGATATTGCATCAGAGCAAAGTTCATCTTGTAATAGTTCGACAAGTCCTCATGACAAAGGTTTATTAAAAAAAACTGTCAAGTCCCTTTACTAGGACTGATTGTTCTTTTGTACATATTGGACATCTGTAGTCTAATCTTTTCTCTAGAGACGGCATTGTTTCAAAGAAGTTTTGAAGTTTCTTAAACTGGTCTTGAGTCAGACTGTCCAAGAATTGGTTCATCTCTTCTTTAGTGTAATCTTTAGCATAGTGAACTTCTTCACCAGCGTAGATAGTGTCGATTGATTTAACGACAACTTCAAATACTGCATCGACATCATCGGTGCTAAGGTTTTCTAAGTCTTTAACTAAGTCGAGAGAAGGATATTTCATGATAACTCCAACATCATCAAACAATTTGATGTTGCGATCATGCCCTTCTGGGGTTTGAACAACCAACTGAGTTAAGTCTACTGTTACTTTTACTTTGGCTTTCTCATCTTCGCAAGTGTTGCAGCGTAGTATTAAGTCAACAGTTTCGCCGACAGACTTTGCTCTAATCTGAGAGAAGATATACTCAATATCAAACATTGCAAGTTCATCAATTTCAATTTTGTCTTGAATGCATCCTGTAATGAGTGACTTCAAAGTATCTAACATGATAGTCATGTCTTCGCTCTGCTGAGCAATTAGCAAAGCCTTCTGTTCTTTAACTAAGAATGGTCGGTACTTAACAGCCTTCTTTGTAGAAGGAATGGTAAGTGTGTATATTGCGGTTTTCTGAATCGGTAGTGCCATTTTATTTTATCCTTTAGACATATCTTTAATTAGTTTGTTCAAGTCAGCGGTCGTTCCAACGAATAGATTGTTGTTAACAGTCTTAGAAGAACTCGAGTCCTTCTTCGATGGAGCTTCGATTTTCTGCTTTTGGTTATGTATATCCAACAGTTGTTGGTTTACATCAGCCATTTGCTTCATCAAGTTACCTACTACTTCAAATGCTCTTGGGTGCTCAGATGCTTGAGCCACGAGTAGAGCTTGCTCTAGAGCTTTCTGCCCTGTGGCTAGAAGTGCTCTTAAGTTATCTCTACTGTGGGTGAAATCATCACTTAAAATATCGTCAGATACAGGTGTGATAATCTCCCCAGTAGATGCATCAATCAATTCACTTGAAGACTGTGGCATAGCTGGTACGTCAAAGACTTCAGATAATGTATCATTAATTTTCATTAATCGTTCCTAGTGTTTCTTGTTGGTGGATCGTTTGGGTCCAACTCTGGTTCTGGTGGAGCTGGTGGTTTTGGCATCGGTCTTGCGACTGGTGTTGGTGCTGCAACTGCGAATGGCATTGGGGCTGCTGTTGGCGCAGGAATGCTAGGTGTTGAAGGGTTGCTTGGTGTAGCGGATAATCCACCATTGTTTGCTCCTGCGATCTTCTCTTGTGTACGACCCATAGCTGCGATACCAAGTACTGCACCCATAGCGATATGGAACAGACCAGCACCTTGTAGTGTTAGTGGGTTCCATTGAACTAATGTTTGATGTTGAACTGTTTGGATCAACGACCATAGAATTGGGAAGATAACCATGTCGAAGAAACATACGACCATGTACATCCATCCCATCATTGGACGCCACTTGCTGTTCATCCAATCTTCTTTTTTCTTTTCGCTTTCGCTTTTGATTTCTTCTGCCATCTTAGTACTCCGTTTGTTATTGTTATTATCCGAAACTTATAGATCCGCCAAATGATCCACCTAGATATGAACCCAATGGGTCGCTGGCGAAAGAGTTCAAACTACTTTGGAATGAGTCAAACTGATTCACGTAACCAGCTAAGCCACTATCTGAGAAATAGTTGCCGAGAAGGTTGTTCATGTCTAGAGCCGCAAATGTATCGCCACCTGCAAGTACTGGTGGGTTTTCAATATTAGCTAATGCGGATTCGCTTGCCGCTGCATCACCTGCAACAGCCCTCCAATATTTGTACTGCATCGTCACTTGAAGTTTCATAAGTTCTTTGGAACCATAATCAACTTGAATAGCACTAACTGACTTTGGGTAACACTCAACTAATTTAATAGCATAAGTTCTTCTATCTTCTACATTATGCACCCAGATCTCAATCGGTCTTACGTAGTTTTCGTAGTAGTTACCTGCACGAGTGTTTGGGTCGAAAATACTTTCATGCCATTTATCAAAGTATTCCTTCACTTTAAAATCTGAGTCAACATAAAACGACATATTGATTGGCTCGTAAGATCTCTCATACGGCACTTCTCTGGACTCACCAAATATCTTTGATGGCGTAGTTAGTATTGTAGATCCAGGTAGTTGAGTGTTCTCACAGAACATACCAATCATTTTATCTGCATCTGGCATTAATACAAAGAAGCGGTTACTTCTAGCAACCCCTTTTTGCATCTCTGCGATAAAGTCTTGGAGTAATGGTGCTTGGCTCATTTGGTAAGTTTCTTCCTACTGTCTGCCCACACTTTGGTGGTAGTGGATTTCTTGAACTGTTCAACTGGTAGCATCATTGCTGTCATCCAGTCTTCAGCTTCTATTTTTCTGAACTGCGATCTAACATGATCGACTAGGTATTCTTTAACGCAAGGCTGAGCCAAAGCTAGTCTTGATGTGTTAGCCAATAGCTGCCAACTTAGCTTTAATCTTGTAACTTCATCTAGGTTCTTGTTGTTTGCATAGAGCATAAGTCTATCCAACAACATAATACGCAGTGGGTAAGGTAGGTAATGCATATTCAAACCAAGGAAACCGTTCTGCGTTTTCGCAAAAGGAAACACTAGAGGGAACGTATCGTAGTAAGGTAGAGTCGCCTTAGTCTTTGGATCGTACAAGAACATGTACAAGAATCCAGGCAACACTCTTGGTCGAAGTGCAGTCTTATCTGCCCTCAACAGTTGCGCAGGGGTTACCTTCTCATTTCTGAGAAGAGCAATTTGTCCTTGAAACCAACTTCTCGACTTCGTAACAGCTGTACGGTCGTATTTGTATTTGTCAAAGACATCTTTAAATGATTTTCTA
>JAUKPQ010014667.1:0-13839 GCA_032273045.1 Chloridella minuta
TTACTGCGAGCTTCTGTTTGGTCTCATCGGATAACTTAGTCCCGATTTTAGAACAGGAAATGGAACAAAACTGCCCACGACCTCTGTGAGTTATTTTGCAATTCGGACAGTTCTTCTTAGCATATACGCCTGGCATTATCCTATCTATGCTGGTTCTCTACCACTTTTTCACATTTTTTACCACTTTCTGCTACTATACTGTGAAATCCTTTGCCATTATATTCTTGGTATACTGTAATATCTCTACCAGTCTTATTGGATAAGGGTCGGTTAAACTAGAAGTTGGACTGATATTAAAGTGGTTTCTAATATGTTCTAATAGGTCTTTATCTGTTGGATTCATTTACTAAGGTGCTTTCTTATCTCTGCATGGCATTGACCTAATACTCCCGTTGCCATATGGGTCTGTCCTTCTACTAGCCATCTGGATGCGGTATCAATCTCATCCATTAGGAATATGATTAATTCTTTATCGGTTAGTGGTTTAGGCGTGGCGCTCTCTCTATAACACATCAATAACTCTACCAGTTTGGCATCTTCTTTGGAGAGGCATCGGCCTCTAGTTCGGTTCAATACCGTTTCAAGTAGGTCTGTGGTGTTGGCTCGTTCAAAGTTCATTTCAATAACTCTTTAATCTTCTTTAGGACATCTGGTAGTTTGGATGGTTTGGCATCTTCTATCAGTTCAAGGATATTTTGTTTTAGCTCTACGAATTCTAGTTCGGCGTATAGTTTACCTGCATTATAGGCATCGGTGTAGGCCTTGTCGGTGGTGACTTGTGGCTTACTCTCGGCGACTGGTGTAGGTTTGGGTTCATCTACGATAGTGGTTACTGACTTAATAAGCCATTGTTTCGCTTCATCTTCGGTTGTGAATGATGGCGATTTTCTTTCGTTGCGGTCATTAATCCAAAAGAAGGAATACAGGACATCTTCGGGACCACGGTAATATACTAGTTTCATTTGTTTAGTTTGTTAAGGGTTATACTGACCTCTCGGTCAAGGGCGATTAATCTATTATTGATGGAGGTCATACGGTGGTTAGTGCGGACTATCTTAATGAATAGCACAAGGAACAATGCCATTAGTATAGTAAAACTGGCGCCCCAACCCACAATGATACCATATGTCCAGTACCATAGTGAATCAATAGCATTATTCAGTATCGCTAGCGCACTCATTTTGACCCGTAGATTTGTTGCTCTAGTTCGTTGATACGAGCATTGGCATTGGCTAACTGTTGCTCTAGTGCCTTGATACACTCACCCATATTCAGGATGGCTTCGGTTTCTTGTTGTTGCATAGTCTTATAATCACTCACGGCAATCCACTTGCCAGATACATCGGTTTTCATCGGTCATTCTCTATGTTAGGTACAAAAGGTTTAGACAAGGCGGCAGCAATTTCTTCTTGTAAACTTAATGGTTTCTTACCACCCATGCGTTGCTTCGCCTCTTGTCGCATCCTATCTATGTCGCCAGGCAGCATAAACGGTGGTTCATCATCATCGGGATTATAATTAAATGTGCTCATCTTTTACTTAACCTCTCCTTATCTTTAACGTGCCATTTACATAAGTCTTTGTAATACTCTACTTGCTTGTTTAACCTCTCTATTTCTTCCTGCTGGTCATCAGGCACCACTGGCGCCCTATCACGGCCAATCAGAAAGCCTAGAATAAAGGTTACTGCATAAAACATCAAATCAATCATTTTCTAATAGACCTGCCTCTGTTTGTGGTGGTGCGGATGGTGTTGCATCCGAATACCGATACTCATAGATTGGCGTTTTCGGAACAACATATGGGAATGTTACTGGCATTTGACAACCTCTGCTTGTATAATAAGACTTATACACCTTATTGCCAGGATATCCTTCTTCATCTTCATCTAATGGTCTACTTTGCCATTCCCAAAATACTTTAGCATCAATGTCATAGCAATTTCCATCATAGTCTTTGAATACATGAGAGGCACGAATGTTTTGATAATTATGACCAGTATCACGCCATTCCCAATCTTCACCTGTCAACGGTGCAATCGGCTCAAACTTTGCTAATCGTTCAAACATATTCAAAGCATATGGTGCTGTTGAACCTGAATGGCCATGTTTCCCAAACATATTCAATAGGTCTACAACTTGAGCACAAATCAACTCTTGCATTTCATCTTTAAAATTGCCATTCTCATCCATCCAACCAGCGGCACGGAATTCTTCTCTTGCGTGTTTTTCGTAGTTATTCATTTCGGTGCCTCTACTGTTACATGGGCATGGTTGATGCCCTTATTATAGCCAATAGAGTAGGCGGTGCAAAATATTAGTAGGTATACTAACCATTTCATTTGTTCTTTTCCTGTTCAATAAACACTCTCAGGATTTCTTCAACCAACTGGTTCAAAGTAATGTCCCGTTCATGTGCCATTAGCATCAATTCAAATAATATCTCTTTATCAAGGTTCAACTCAACGGTTGATTTACCATCCAATATTTCTTCACTCATTAGATTCACCTTTGGGTTCAATTTTAATACTAAACTTCCATATATCGTCATCCAATGTGGATGCTAAGAGCCTAATCAAATCAACTGTGGATATTTGACCCATTGTTAAGGTTGTAGCCATACTATCACCGATTCTTAATACGGTTTGACCCTCTGGTGTTTTACCAACTAAAAAATGCGCTTGTTCACTCATAACTTCTTTACCAATATAATCTTCTTGTTTTCACCTGTCGGCTTGACAAATAACTCTTTCAACTGTTCACCTGTATGCCATTTCATAGAGGAACTCTTGTGCTTTGGCAGACCAGCGGTTTCACCTATCTTTGACCAGTTATCGGCAAGATAGACTGCACCATTCTTACCTGCACCAACAAAAGTAATGATGTAATCAAGTTCATCACCATACTTTGCCTTCCATGCAGCTGGCGCCTTCTGTCGCAACTGTTTCAATATCTGACTACCACCGTTCTTTATGGATTGTATCATACAAAAGCGCCAATTGTTGGCAATAGTGTTGAAGATTGCCTTGTAGTCATTTTTACTGACAGCAAGGTAATTTAGTATATCTTTGGGAGGTGGGTAGACCGATGAGCCAATGCCTATCATGCCGACTGTTTGCCCATCGTAATTGATGAGCCAATCAATACGGCGACCAACTGAGGCATTGGTCGGTACATATGAATGGTGGTTCTCAATAATATATTTTACTAGACTTTTTTGGTCTTGTCTAGTAACTTCAACTAATTCTATCACTTATCTTTCCAATTGAACCCTAATAGTTTAAATAACTTCGATTGTAACCATGTAGGTTTCTTATCAAGTCCAACATTGATACCACCAATGGTCAACTCACCAACTGAATTGATAGGTGTTACTGTCAACTGCGGATTAATCGCTGTTGTCCATGTGGCGGTACTTACTGTTATGCTATTTGTACCATCAGTAGGCATTGTGAGTTTAGGTCTATGGCAATCAGCATAATCTAGGTCAAGTGGTATCTGCTCTGTCAATGGCCAAAAGAATTCAATCTCTGTCTGCCCATTATAAATGGGTGCATGATAATTGTTCCAAAAAGCCCATTCTCTATCTTCGGTTGTAAAAGTGGTCATTCAACACCTTCTTGTTTGGCTCTGCGTTCTTGGATAGTTTCTTCTTTCCAAATCTTACGAGGTGAGGCACACATGACACAATTTGGTTGACCACAATCTAGTGCATGGTGCTTTGCAAACATATGTGGATTCTCAACTGGAATGCCATGTGCTTTGGCTATCTTTACTTGTTTCTTTATAGCATTCTCATCTTTGAGTAGGCGTTTGCTATGCTTAAACTTGGCTTCTTCATGGCTCATTTCAACTCCTTAAAAAACTCTGCAACCTTTGATTCTGCCTCCTCTTGGGATTCAGCAATCACTAATACTCTGGCTGATTGGTCTCTATCAATGACCATATCAAATGGGATTGTGCCATTGAATATAAATTCATCTGGTATATCTATACTCACCTCAAACTCTTGTAGATTTTTAAGGCGTTTCATTACCTGTTTAATATCTGCTGTCATATTGCACTCCTAATTTGATGGGGAAGTTTCGTTTGCGTTCTGTTGGCTCATGTGTAACCCACAGTAATAGTGCTATGATTATAACACAAACAAATAGAATAAACAGGTATTGTTCACCTCTGTAAAGGCTACTATACCATCGTTTGAATTTATACCACTCAAGCATTTAATGTAGTGGTTGTGAGGTAGTTTTGATTATTGGTGCCTCTGATACTGCACCTAATAGTTTTTTGAAATCACTTGCCGAATTGGCTTCTGCATTTAATAACAATAGACGGGCAAGTATTACTGCCGATAGTGCCAAGGCAGGTGTTTCATTCTCTGTTGCCGTTTGTATGAGAAATGTATCAACTTGGCCTGATAGTTTCAATAATTGTTCATCATTCATAATATATCTCCTTTATCATCCATTATACCATAATAATAATTATTGTGAGGCAATAAAAAACCCGCCTTTCAGCGGGTTCTTATGCTTCTATTTTTTCTTGTGGGTCATGTGAGGTAACAAAGTTAATGCAATCTACAGCCTCATCCTCATTACCAAAATACCTAATAACAGTCTGACCGGTAAAGGTCGATGTAAATATTAATAGAATATTCTCACCACCATAAACTGAGAACTTAATTGCCCAACCATTGCGGATAATCAAGTGAAACGATTTATAGTTATTCCTTATGTCCAACATAAGGGCAACCTTTGGTGAAGTAAGTTTATAAGTTTTCTTTTCCATACCGGTATGTATGTAATCAGAAAATTTCAATTATTTAACTTTACTATACTTTCCGTTACGGTACTTCTCTAATTCTTCACCACAAATCACAAGGAAATCAAATATTGAGGTTAACACTTTCATATCATACCTCGCATTTGAAGGATTCTAATTCTGTTCTCTACATCTGCATGAGAGGTAGATTCAGCAAGATAAGCTTCAATTTCATTTCTGTATGATGGAGTAAAAGTCTTTTTCACCCAATTCCAAAACTCTGTTAGACTTGGGGTTTCTACCCCGCTTAACGCATCCAACTCTTGGGGCATGATTATACCTTTAATGCCTTTGTAAAAGCACCCTTAGTTTGTTCAACCAATGCTTCGTTTGTTTTTACAACTTGCTTAACGAAATCGGTTTGTGAATCAACAAATGCAAACAATGGCTTTTGGAGTTCTTTGTCGGTAACAAATGTAGTAACGAATTGTTTTTTAGCGGACTGAATTGTGTCAATGATAGAATCTAATGCAAACATGGTAATATTCCTTATATTAATAGTATAGGCACCTATTAATCGGCGCCTCTAATATTATATATGTTGCAACGCAACAAAAACTAAGTGTTTATACTAGTATGCCCACACTATTTTGGATGGTGAAATTACCCGTTTGCATCCTCATATCGCATTTTTGCCAAAATATAGTCTTTGACCAATGATGACCGAACAATATCATCAGGCGTAAACTCAATACGGGTAAAGGCACCCATGTGCATGGCAATATCAAAGAATTTAAGAATACCACTCATATCATTCTTTTTCTTATTCAGGTCGGTTTGCCTGTAATCACCACACCATATAATCTTGGACATATGGCCTACCCTTGTCATCACGGTATCAATTTCTTCAAAGGTTAAGTTCTGCATCTCATCTACAATAATAATGGCGTTATCAAACGACATACCACGAATGAATGATGTGGATATGAATTGAATGTGGTGTTGTTCCTCTAGTCTATCCCATGCGTCCTTGCGTTCAAATAATGTTTCGCATATCTGTCTGTATGGTTGCTGGTAGATTTCCATCTTTTCATTGACATCACCCGGCAGGTGACCAATCTCACGGCTTTGCACCGCTGACCGAACTACAATAATCTGTGTGAATGGATTAGATTTATCCATTACTTCTTCAAGTGCTTTGTATAAGGCACAAAAGGTTTTACCTGTACCTGCAACACCGTGTAATGCTACAAAGTAATCGCCTCGTTTGTATGCCTCAAAGAATAATCTTTGGTTCTCTGTTAATGGTTGAAATGTTTTAAGGTCATCAATCCGTAATTTCAGATGATTGGTTGTTTTCGCTGTTGACCGAACTTGAATCGTGTCGTTGTTTGCTATTGCTTTGTTGCGAGCCATTAAATTTTCCTAATACATGAGCTTTGTGAATTTTACAGGTCACCCATGAGTTGTAGTATGAATCTGATAATAAAGCATGGCGACTGAATATCTCAAATGTTTCCCAATAACTACACGCTGACCTAGACTTACATAAATGTAGGATTTCTCTAGTGTATTTGTCCTCCCCGTTTAACTTAACTTCTTCTTGTAATTCGGTGTTAGAACCCCAATAGGTTAGCCAATCGGAAGAAACACGAGATTTCTTCTTCTTGCCTTTAATTTGCCTTGTTTTGGATTTGGTAAAGAACTTCTTGCCAATGTATTTTCGGCCTGTTCCTAGGTGTGTGATAAGATATACAAAACCGAAATGGTCTTGTATATCTTCTTCTTTGAATTGTTCTGCTGTATTATAATAAAACCACATCAATAATCATCATCCTGTTCCAGTTCATCTTCCATTATATATGTGGAACAGAACGGACAGTATTGAGGATTATCTTCACATTTTAACTCATCATATTCAATTTTAAAACTAGAATCACAGTCGGAACAATGATGTTTTATAATTTTCATTCTTGTGTATTAGCGCCACACTTTGCACGCTTGGCCTTTGTTAGAGCACCGTAGTCAATAGGCCATTCTGCACCAACTGGTAATTCTTTTGCGTTAGGTGGAAATGCGAACTTGACGGCTGCGGTGCCTTCGATTGTAGCAACACCAACACGGAACTTTGTGAGGTCGTTACCTAGATTAGGGTATGGTTCAGTATGTGGGAACATCCAACCTGCAACTTCATTGGTGTTGTAATTGATTACTATCTTATAGTAACCATGTGGTACTACAACGCCTTGACCAATCTTTTTGTTAGTAGCGCCATATATACCACCCACGTATACCGTGTAAGGTTGGTTGAGTTGGACAGCCCAACCACGGACATTCGTTTCTAATAACTTCCAGATTCCACGATTTAAAGAGCCTGCTTGAGGCGCCATGTTTGTCATTAAAAAAGATTCATATTCAACCTGTTGTGACCATGATTGGTCGCCGTCTGGTGCCATATGACCTTTATCGAAACCTGTGCCTGCATAGTCATCAGGTCGTGGGCCATTAGGTGTAGTTTCATCTTTGACAAAAGCATTGGTGCGTGGGAAGCAACCTAATGCTGATTGTGGTGTGATACTGTATGTTACATATCGTGGTAGTTTGGCTGCTGAATCATAACCAACAAAGTATCCTTCTCGGCAGATAGGATACATCGGTGGGTTTGTTGCAGGGAAACCAAATGGTGCATGAATGATACATTGTGCCTGTGCTTGATTAGGCCTTTGTGTCCATGCGTAAGAGTTTAGTGCTGTTAGTGTTAAGACTAACGATAGTAATAGTTTCTTCATTGTGTCCTTATGCAGCTCTACCCCATACATCGTCCCAAGAACCACTCAATGCGCCTTTAGCGTAATCAGTAGCACGGTTCTCAAAGAAATTGGTGTGAGTAGGTGCGTTAATCATTTCTTCAACCCATGGCAGAGGGTTGCGTTTTACTTTAAAAATGCCTTTCATGCCAAGGCCAATCAATCTTCTATCTGCTATATATCGGATATATTTTTTAACTTCTTCAGCGGTCAAACCTTCCATCTCTGTAACACCAAAGGCAAGGTCGATAAACTTATCTTCTAATTCAACCATCTTTTCTGCAATGGCATAGATGGATGATTTGAGTTCATCATTCCAAATTTCTGTATTCTCATGGATGTAGGTCTTAAACAGTTTCATCATTGATTCAGCGTGCATGGTTTCATCTACAATAGACCATGTAACAATCTGACCCATGCCTTTCATTTTACCCATGCGAGGGAAATTCAACAACATAATGAATGAGCTGAACAACTGCATACCTTCTGTAAAGGCACTAAACACAGCAATATGTCGTGCTGTATTCTCTTTGGTGCCATTTTTATCAGAGATATCCGTTACATAATCGTGCTTGTCTTTCATCTCCTGATATTCCATAAAATCATTATAGGTTGTATCAGGCAGACCTAATGTTTCAATCAGGTGTGAGTAAGCGGCAATATGCAATGCCTCACGAGCAGCGAAGCCCATGAGCATCATTCTTACTTCAGGTTGCGGGAAATAAGGTAGATAATTGCGAACATAACCGCCAGCAACATCAATATCTCCTTGTGTGAAGAACCTAAAAATGTGCGTGAGAAATTGTTTTTCTCCGTCAGTAAGTTTCTTTTTCCAATCTTTGACATCTTCGAGCATAGGAACTTCCGTATGCAACCAATGAGATTGTTCGTGTTTAAGCCAAGCATCGTATGCCCATGGATAGTTAAAGGGTTTAAAACTATTGCGTGTATCGGTAATTCTTGATTCTGGTTTTTTAGTCATTTTTATTTTCTACTTTTTTTTCTTTTTTAATTGGTTCTGGGAAATAAGGTTCAATCACATAATGGTTGGCACTCCACCAACCTATTGCTGAGAAGAACCCCACTACTATCCATCCTGCTACTATCATTTTATTTCTCCATCAATTCATTTACAAATTCTAATAATAATTTATGGTGTTTACCATCATGCCAATGTTCATTTATATACTGCCAAGGTTTTTCATACCAAAATTGACTACTCTCAGGATGACAACCGATTAGACCAATACGACCTTTGATTATGGCCATTGGGTCACCGTTTGTATATCGAGCAATCACTTTAAATTTACTTTCATCACCAATAAATGCACACCCATCATAGAAATACATCTTCATTGGTGTGCCATTCCATACTACTGGTGCAACTGTACCATATGACCTACGGATGTCTGCGTTAGGTTGTTTGATATACTGAACAACTCTAACATCATCTATCAGGTCAAAATACAATTGGTCTGCCCAATATGCACCCATACAAATACCAAGATATCTACCACCATCTTCAATATACTTTGCTATTTTATTTCCTGTTCGCCTACTAAAAAATCTATACATCGAATCAGAATCTCCGATGCCACCAGGGAAAATAATAAGGCTAATATCGTTAAAAAAATTAGTATTAAGTATGTCATCTTTTGAAAACAACCTTATGTTGTAGTTACTGGACAATACATTTATAATAGCATTACAACATTCCTGAGAACACTCTGGATGGTGCATAAACAAAGCAACTGTTGGTTTCATTATCTAATCAAATTTTGTTTCATACATAAATGTATTTGTATCTCCTAATGCCCATTTAGATTCTGTTTCTACTGACCATCTTTTGGTTGCAACCTTAAAATCTGGCACTTTTAATTGTTTTGGATTACTGCTTGGTTCCAACACCAACATACGATTGTTTGGTTGAGCAGCAAATTGTCCGTTATCTAGTTTTACAAAATTATATGATTTGTGGTCGGTCACATCTTCACTAAAACCTGTGTCTATGATATTAAAATCAGGATGTGCTGAATCAACTGTAAACATATATTCACCGAATGCCCAATCACCATCTTTCATTTTAATCTTACACTTCATAGATTGCAATTGAGCTTTCTTTATGACTGTTATATCATACGATAGGCAATCCCATAATTGCAAATTGTCTAATGAATACGGTTTGCCTTCAATAGGTTTCCAACAAAATGCGTGTAATGGCAATTTATCATACAATGCACCATATTCATTCAGATAGGCCTCAATGCGAAATGCTTGACCTCTTAATGATTTGATACTAATCCACCAACAAGGCACAAGTTCTCCATGACCCTTTTCAAAGTCATAGAGAAACTCTTTACGAATGTAACAATTTACTGGTGGTAAATTAGCAACGATGTGTGCCATTATCCCTCACACGCCAAGCACTCGTTACCTTGTGCAATAGCAGTCATATCTAATTCTTTAATAACTTCTCTTTCAATTCGTTTAGATACTTTATCAGCCTTGGCCAATTTCTCTGAACGGCAATAGTATAGAGTTTTCAATCCTTTCTTCCAGGCCAAATAGTGGCAGGCGTGTAGATACTTAATGTGGACATCTGGTCTAAAGAATAGATTTAATGATTGTGCTTGGTCAATATATGCTTGACGGTCAGCTGCGTGTTCAATCACCCAGCGTTGGTCAATTTCCATTCCAGTTTTGAATACATCTTTCTGTATATCATCCAAAATGGACAAGTGTTGACATGAACCATCATTTGCAATAATAGATGACCATGTGTCTTGCATTTCTTCTTCTGTAAGACCTTTATCACGGAGAATCTTATCAAGGAATTTATTCCTGTTTAGATATGATCCTGATAAGGTGTCCTGTCTGTAAGCATTAGCACGATATGGCTCAATACTAGGACTGGTGTTACCCATAAGAATAGAACTGGAAGCATTTGGGGCCACAGCCATAACGTGAGCGAAGCGTAGGCCGGTGCCGGCACAGTCACTAGGAGAGCCCCTCTCACTACCCAATTGTAAGTTGGCTTCATTTAATTTACTCCTGATATGTTTGAACATTCGGTTGTTGGCTACTTTAGCCATGACACCTTCGAAAGCAATGCCATTAAGCTGCAAATAAGCATGGAACCCAAGAGCACCGACACCAATAGAACGCTCTCGCTCGGCACTATACTTTGCACGACTGACAGCATCAGGAGCATTGTCAATGAAATACTGAAGGACATTATCAAGCATTTCAGCAATATCTTTAAGAAAGAGGGCATCTTTACTCCATTCATCATAATACTCCAAATTAACTGATGATAAGCAACATACTGCGGTTCTGTCCTTATCGGTTGGTAGAATAATCTCTGAGCAGAGATTAGATTGTTTAATAGAAAGGCCTAAATCTTTCTGAAATTGTGGCATGGCACGGTTACTAGTATCAATAAAGTGAATATATGGTTCACCAGTAAGCATACGCATTTCTAAAATCTTCTGCCATAGTTCACGAGCAGGAATGGTATCACGCACAATACCAGATGCTGGGTCTTTCAGTTCCCATGTATCATCAGCATGAGGGTCAAGCATAGATGCTTCAACCAATTTCATAAAGTCATCGGTGATATTGATACCATGGTGTAGGTTCAAGCAACGCATATTCTGGTCGCCTGTTGGCTTACGAATCTCAAGGAACATTAATACATCAGGATGGCTGATATCGAGGTAGGCTGCATATGAACCTCTGCGAGTTCTGCCTTGACGATAGGCTAGTGATGAGGCGTCATAGGTACGCAAGTGTGGCATTACACCAGTTGACTTGTCATCAGCACTACGAATGCCTAGACCAATGCCAACACCACCGCCCAACATTGACAACCAGTTTACTTCCGATAAACAATCGACCAGACCTTCTGCTGAATCATGCAAATAAGGTAAGAAACATGATATAGGAAGGCCACGCTTAGAACGCCCATAACTAAGAATGGGAGTAGAATAAGAGAGCCAATGTTTACTGCTATACTCATACAATCTTTGTGAATGCTCTTGATTAGAGCCGAACGCCTTTGAAACATACGCAAATCTCTCCTGCGGTGATACTTCATCTTCTTTCATGTAACTTTCTTTTAGTCTTTTGATGCCTAACTCATCAAACAGGCCATCACGAGAATAGTCTACCTTAATGCCATGCACGATATCTTGCATTATTACTCCAATCTTATTATTATTTTGTTATGAATTCTTCTGCCATGGGAAATACCTTGGCGATTACTTTTGCACATTCAATTGCTATTTGTCTATGTTCTTTTTGTGTACCATTCTCACTACGCAATTCAATGAAATGCACCCAACTTCTTAGTGTGCCGTTCATATACAATCTACTTACTGTAAGACCTTCAGGTAATACAGCACGAGCCTGTTCTTTTGCAATACCATTTTCGATAGCCCATTCATATGCGTTTTTGGCTGCATTAATCACATTGTTTTGTTGTGTCTGCCAAAATGCCTGCAATGCTAGGTTATCGGTCTCAATACTATTTTGTCTATTCTTTGTATCTTGTAGTCTTGCCTCTCGCAATACAAAGTCTAGGTCTTTGGTAGGGTCAGCATATCGTTGACTGAACTCCTGAAAACTAAAACTACGGTGTCTTAGAATCTGTCGAGCAATATCACGGGTCGTTTCAATCTCTATACAAGCAGACACCATTTCTAGTGGCGACCAATGCTTATGCTTAACTAGGTATCTAATTAACTTGTCTGATGTTTCTGTGTTTGTTTGATTACTTGGGTTTGATACCCTAGCACAAAACGCAATCAAATCTTGTGCTGTCTTTAAATCTTCATTATCACCGAAAGGTTGGGAATAACTGATTAATTTCACATTCATACTCTATACTTTCTTCCAAAAAACGAATTTCGTCTGTGCTTCCAAACCTGAGAAGGTGTTACTACTTATAATAGCTTCAATCTCATCTGGCGATATGCCACTCACAACCATCTCATTGATATCTTTAGCCTCTATTGTATTAGGCCAAATCACTATCTGGTGATTGGATTTGATGGCATCTTGCATCAATTTAACAATTTCTTTGTTGCGTGGTTCATTATCAAATATTAAAACTTTTTTACCTGCTGAAATATTTTCTGCAACTGTTGTAAGACTTGAATCGCCTGATGCCACACAATTCTTTACGAATAGGCTGTCAATCGGCCCTTCTACAATACGGACAGGTTCGTGTAAACTAACTCTATCCATGCCAAAGACCAATTTCTCCTCACTATCAGTAGTGCGAATAGTTATATATCTTAGCGTTTTATCGTTGGTTTCTAATGCACGACCAGATACAGCAATCAGGTTATTATACACATCATAGAATGGTATAATAAGTCTAGCATCATCAACCAGTTTCTTACCATGGTCAGGCACCAAGGCATCTATAAACTGTTTGTATTTCTGTGTGAATAGCAGAGATTTATAATGTATCTCATCTATTTTTCTGTGCTTAAGATAGTCTAAGCAAAAATGTCCACTTGGTAGGTCAGAACAGAACTCGGCGTGTTCGAACTGTTTTTGTTTGTCAAGTTTATCAAATCTCGGCGAGGGGACGTTGAATGTTGGCTTCGTATAATTGGATGAACCGGACTCACCAGCCTTGTATCTTTCCAATATGTATTCTTTATATAAAGATCCATCTACTTGCTCCAATAGTTTACCGACACTTGTGCCGATGCCACAGTTTTTACAGGAATAAAAGAGGTTATTGCCTTTTTTATAGACATAACCTCTTGCTTTTAAAACATTCTTCTTTGAATCGCCACACAATGGGCAGGAGAAATTCCAAACATAGTCCTGCTTACGCTTGAAATTGCGGAGACGGTGGGAAATCATACCCACGTATTTTTGGTCGATAATTAAACTCATAATATACACATTGTAACACAACCATCACAAAAAAACAACTACTATCCGAAAACTTTACCTAATATAGATCCAAGGTTAATATGGGAAACTAACCAGGCAATAACAATGATGCCGCCTGCTGCCATCCATTTCCATTCTAAAATCTTTTTCAATTCACTATCTTCTTTCTGATTATGCTCTGCGATATCGGTACGCAAAGACTTGATTTCTTCCATAATACGGCGCTCGGTCAATTCTATCTTATCGGATAGATTTCTGTCAACCGTTGTTATGCGTGAGTGAAGTTCTTTGATATCGGCCACCGTATCTTGTTTTTTCTTTTCCATATCGTCATAGATGTCATCGGACATCTTCGATTG
>JAUKPQ010014678.1:0-13839 GCA_032273045.1 Chloridella minuta
ACATTCGTCTAGCACAACATAGGTTAGTGAGACACCTCGCAAAGAGTCAGGATTATCAGCTCCTCGCACTAAAATTTTACGCCCATTAACCAATGTAATCTCAAGGTTGTTAACGTGACTTGATTTAATTACAGGTCTTCCAAGCTCATGCAGTAAGTCCCACATAATCGTTCTAGCTTGTCCTAGGGTAGGTGCTATGTACATCACAGCTGAGCCTTCAGGACAGTTTAAACCTTCAATCAATAACGATATAGCTGATAGCCTTGACTTACCACAACGCCTACCTGCTGCAACTACTTTAAACCTTGTAGTATCTTTAAAGACACTTTGCTGCCATTTAAGCAGTTGGAAGTTTAACTGTGTCATACGTCTATCACTTCATCATTTGTACTAACCATAGGACTATTAAGCCCTGATATGTTAATACTAATCTGAGGCATACTACCACCACTCTTAGCTGTATCAAACACTGATGCTGGTAATATTCTATCCATTGCTAACTTAATTGCTGCCATCTGTCCCGGATGTCCATCATCCAAAGCTATCTGAATCATCTTATCAAGGATTCTAGTACCACCTGTGGCTAGTAACCTCTCCTTGAACTCTTGAAGTCTACCTGCATCACCTACAGGTCTACCCACCTTATTCTTAGTTCTGTTCTTAACAGCTTGAAGGTCAGTCTTTGGAGGTCTGCCCTTACCACGAAGTTTGGGAGACACAATCTGTACGACATCATTATCTTTTACTTCCATCGTCTTTATCCTCTATAGGGGAGACTTTTACATATAGTACTATAGAGTACTAAGACATTAACATAAATGTTATTTAAGACATAACATTATAAGATACTTATATTAGTTATTAATATTAATTTACTTATAATATTATATTTAAGTGTGTTTAACTTCTATGTTCCCTTTCCAAGGTGTACATCTCAGCCTTAGAAGACTTAACTTAGTAGTGGGGTCAGGCTACTTAGTAAACATAGTTATTTGCTATGAAGAATATTGTATCATACTTTTGTCTATTTGTCAAGCTTTTATTGTCTAGTACACATATATTTTTACTTTTATGTGATTGTAGTCACACATATATGAATTTCATAGTTCCCTTGCTAAGGTGTACATTGTATACACTTCTGTACACATTTTAGTTACTTTGTAGTCTACACTACTTTTACTTTATAAATCAAGTACTTATGGTTACTTCATCTGTCCCTAATTAGTCCTTTTTAGTTTTACTTTTTTGTGAACTTTAGAGGCTCCCGCAAAAGTAATTCCATAGGCCATGACCCTCCCCCCAGTCACTTTGTAGTCACAGCAGTCACTAAGTAGACTGCGTAGTCACAATCTGTACTCTGTAGTTCATATGTACACTTATGAGTTAAACTCATATGTATACTTATGATCTATGGTGTCGGAATATTGACAGTGTAGTGTCGGAAAAGCGACAGGTGAGGGGCTGTGTAGGATCCTCTGAAGTACTCCTACGGGTATCAGTATATACTACTAGGGGTATACAGTGTTGTATTTAAGCAACACTAGAGTTATCCACAAGTTATCAACAGGATGTGGATAAGTTACTGGTAGGGGTATAAGTTATGCACAGGCAAAGTCTTATATAAGACCTAGAATTGTGGATAAGTATTAGTTGTGGTGTTAGTAACTTTGTCTGATGGGGTAGTGGCTTGACACCCTGTTATGGCCTCTGAGGGCTTCTAATCGCTTCCGTCTCAGGTAGTCTAAGGGTTTACCCTATTAGGGTTTAAATATTGTAAATAATTGATAGTTTGTCGCCAATGTGACAGGTAACAGGGTTCATGATGACATAATAGAGTCATGGAAAGCAAACACGCTGACCTGTTAACTAACTGGAGATTCAAGATGGAAACAGTACAAATTAAAGACCTCCCAAAGGGTGAGTTCTTCAAGCGCAAACCTGATGCTAACAAGGTCTATCAGCGTGACACATACAACCGTGAATCTAAAAAGTATGACTGCACTGATATGTTAGATTGCTGGGGCAACGGTCTGCAGTTAAAAGGTTCTACGGTTGTTTATATTGGTTTTGACTATTAAAGGAGAATTTAAGATGGCATACGAAGCATATACAAATACAGTTCAAGGTATCGCAAACAAAGCCTACGCTGAGTGGCGACAAGGCAATGAGACTCAGCCAGTCATCGAACGTATGGCACGTGAAGCCAACGTGGAAGAATGGCACTGCAATAGACAGTTGACCAAGCTCATAATTGACAATCATTATGATGCAATCTTACAACAAGCAGGGGCATAAACAATGGCTTATAACTTTACAATTAAACTGCACCCTTGGGGTGATAACCCAGAACTAGGCACTGTAGAGATTGACGAATCCGCTTTGTATGGTGGCTGGGAGCACAAAAACGGTATGGAAGGCGGTGGTTTATGGTTTGAACTGTTAGAAGACGGCAGGCTTGACCTAGTAGATTATGATGGTGACTACTGCCTACCAAAGGCGGTAATAAAAGCTCTACGTGAAGCAAATATATCAGTAGAAGAAATTTTTGAATAAAGGAAATAAAATGTTAGATACTATAATTGATGTCTGTTTTGCGGTGCTTATCGGGCTGATGTTGGCCTGTGGTGCTCTAGCCTATTTTGATGTGTTAGTAAAGTAACTTTAAAGGAAATATCATGTCAACTATTGAACAAACAGCACAAGCCTTCGTCAATGGGAAATCAGCCCATTGTCACAATGCCCACACAGACGGTCAACGCTACACGCTACACAGGACAATCATTGTCTACCGTAACGAACAAGGCCAACTTGTGACAGACTGGGGAGGCTTCTACACACGGACAACAGCCTCACATATGAACGCAGTGTTAAAGGCTTACGGTAGCTCTAGGCGTGTCTCATACGCTAAGGCACGAGATAGCAATGAAGGCAAGGTTACATACCTGTCACTGTCTCTTGAGTGACAGCCTATTGTGTAGCAGTGTGACAGACTGCTATGCACTGCACTGTTGCAGTCTAAGGCTACGGCCTACCTTTTAAGGAAACATGATGACTGATACTAAATACAATGGCTGGACAAACTACGCTACATGGCGGGTCAACTTAGAAGTCTTTGATGGCTTTGACCCCTTCGATAACTTCTCAGACAATCAAGCAAACATGATGGAATGGCTCCCTGATACTCTGAAGGAATACGCTGAAGAGATCATAGAGCAGACAAGCTCTGAGGGCTTAGCGAGAGACTATGCACGTGCTTTCCTGTCAGACGTTAACTGGTTCGAGATCGCTGAGCATATGTTTTTAGATTATGCTGACGAAGAGGATATTAAAGCTTACAAAGGAGAGGTGACAGAATCATGATTAAACACTTTAACGTCGAAGTATATAAGCACAAACTAGAATTGATTGTCGATCTAGAACGCAGTCATTGGTATGTATTATTTCCTAAGTATGGACAATATGCCAGCGGTGACATTGGGCATGGGAGCTTTGAGAGGAACCATAATTCTCTAGTGATAGGTAAGCGTAAATATTCACTGGTGATTGACTGTGACGATAACCGGAGGCACTGGGAGGGCTGGTCGTTCTTTGATGAAGAAAAGCAAGATTATCTGCCTGACACTGGAAGGCTTGACGGTAAGCCAGTATGGAAGGTTTACAATGACAAGGGAAAGCTGATTCACACGCTATTTTCAGAGGAACAAGCAGAGTTTCAGGTTCTTTTCGAGAAACAACAAGGTAAAACAGTCACATTTAAAAAGGTTAAACAATGAATACTAAACTATTAAAACACACACGTGAACTATTCAAGTCTTATGATGTCCCTGAACACGTAAGGCGAAGTTATCGTCTAAAGTGGGTGAGATCAATTAGACACTTAGGTGATAAGTGGCTATTCGCTAAACCTATTACACGTAAGGAAAATACACAATGACTGTCGAAACAATAACCTTTCACTTTGTAGGTGAATTGCAGGACTCATGCGCTATCGTTGATGTTCAATGTCAGATTGACGAAGACGGAGATTGTAGAAGCTTAGATTCTGTTATGTACAAGGGAATCGATGTCTTAGATGTAATCTCTCATTTCCAGTGGTCAGACCTTGAATGGGAGGGATCTAAGAAGTATAAACTGGAGAATCATGAACAACTGACCATTGCTCACGATCAAGAGTGTGCTTTGGAGGCCGTCTATGGCCTCTCTAAGCCTTCATTGACTATTAGGTAAGGGGTAGGTAGCTATGTTATCAGACATTGACTTAAAAGACTGGATTGAACAACCCTCAATTCCACTCTACGATGTACCTAGGGAGACACCAGTTAAGACACCTTGGGGAATGGTGTGGTTTAGTCATGTAGACGGGATGTACAGTCTCAGCTATGATGCTAACGGTCACCCAGTGCACATGAAAGCATGGGTGAAAGTTAACCCTTACACGAAAAGGAAATCAAATGATAATGAATGAATACTGCTTTAAGGTAAGCCCTACACGTACAGTTTGGGTCTATGCCATCGATGAAGAGGCTGCTGAGGTTATGGTCTACGAAGAATTAGGCTATGATCCTGACGACATGGAATTGATTGAAGTCTTGGAGGATAGATAATTATGAAATGCCTATGTTGTGATCGACTACTAACTGACTATGAATCGACAAGGAAACACGCTGTAACGGGTAGCTTTATTGATCTGTGTCAACAGTGCTTTAAAGCTGTACAAGCTGACTCTCACCTGCCTACAAAGGACAGGAAAGACCTTATATCCTCCGATGATATAGATGACAGTGCTGAGGATGAAGAGAATGACTGTCACGTTGGAGACACTAACACTGAAGGAGACCATTGACAATCTGTACTTTGTGTGCTACCCTTACTTTAAAGATACTACAAAGTATCTAGGATGATTCATAGAAGTTAAATACACTATATAAGTATTATTTAAGTAATATACTTATAAAGACTTTAAAGTGTGAAAGTTGGACTATAAACCCCAGTGTCGTAAGACACGTATTGAAAGGATAATTTTATGTCTATTGGAATGTATGGTATCGATGATGAAGATGTTGATATGGACTTGGTACAGTATGAATGCTGGTATTGGTCTGTCATTGACAGTATGGCTGAATTAGTCATGAACAATGGTCGTGATAAGGTTATGTCTCATGTGTCTGAGGCTGTCTTGACTAAGGTGCACAATGGCTACGTGATAGCCAAAGAGAACGATGAGCATCCACTGCTATGGTAATGGCTATATTTGTCTTCATCGTAACTTTAATTAAACTTGTACTGAGTAAATAAACATGACCATTGACGATACAAAACCTTGGCCTTTTCCGTCTAACATCATTCAAGGGGACAATGATGCTAAGTTGATTGCTGATTGTCTAGCCTTGCTGGAGAACTTCACAGCCTTTCAGCTTAGAGGTGAAATCTACTATGGCTACCTCGATGTGAAGGCATTGAAGGTCATTGAAAGCCTGAGGGCTGATGAGAAACTACGTAAGGACAGGGACAATGAAACTCAACCTAGTACGTAAGCCTAAGCCTGAGTCTAAGTTCCTCAGACACTTAGCCTGTGAACGCTGTGGTAGCTCAGACGCTAACAGCCTCTATGATGATGGGCATACCCATTGTTTTAACTGTAACTACACCGAGCATGAAACTGATGCTGATGAATTATCAATCATGCAAGATGCAGTTGCACCACGAAAGCAAGCAATGCTAGACATCAAAGGACAGATTAAATCGATACCTGATAGAGGTATTACCCTTCAAACCTGTGAGAAATATGGAGTAACACAAGACAATGGACAACACTTTTATCCTTACACTGACGATGCCGGAGGAGTGGTCGCAGCAAAAGTTAGAAGAGTGGCAGACAAAACTTTCAGCATTTATGGAACATTCACGAATGCAAGGTTGTTCGGTCAACAGCTCTTTCACGCTGGCGGCAAAGCAGTCACCATCACTGAAGGAGAACTCGATGCATTAGCAGCTTTTCAGATGAATGGTAGCCTGTACCCTGTGGTGTCAGTCAGAAACGGTGCACAGGCCGCTTTAAAGGACTGCAAGGCACAATATGAGTGGCTTAACTCCTTCGATAGCATTGTCATTTGCTTTGATGCTGATGAGCCGGGTAAGAAGGCTGCAAAGGAAGTGGCTGAACTGTTCGGTCAGAAGGCTAAGATTGTGAAGCACTTGAGTGGCTACAAAGATGCCTGTGACTACCTCATTGCTGGGGCTACAAAAGAGTTTGTGAATGAATGGTGGAGAGCTGAGGTGTACATCCCAGATGGCATCATCAATGCTGCATCACTGTGGGAAGAGGTGATTAAACCTGAGGCTAAGGCTGAGGCTATGTACCCTTGGAAGGGCTTGAATAAGCTTCTATATGGTATGAGGCCATCGGAGTTAATCACAGTCACAGCAGGATCAGGCTTGGGTAAGAGTCAGTTCCTACGTGAAATATTGTTCAATATACTGAACACTACCAAGTGGAATGTTGGAGGGTTATTCCTTGAAGAGTCCACTCGTAAGACAGCTAGAAGCATTATGAGCTTACACGCTAACAAACTTCTGCACTTGCCTGACACACCAACAACTGAGAAGGAACTTAAAGATGCTTTCGATGCAACACTTGGTACTAATCGTGTTTATCTCTTTGACCATTTCGGTAGCAGTGACGTGGACAACATTGCCAACAGAATCCGATACATGGCTAAAGCTTGTGATTGCAGGGTTATCTTTCTTGACCACATCAGTATTGTTATATCTGGTCAAGACAATGGAGATGAGCGTAAGGCTATTGATAACATGATGACTAAGCTTCGTACACTGGTGCAGGAGCTGGAGATTACATTGATCTGTGTCAGTCACCTTCGTAGACTGCAGGGGAACCAAGGTCACGAAGATGGTGGCAGTGTGTCATTGTCTCAGCTCAGAGGCTCAGGTGCTATTGCTCAGCTCAGTGATGCTGTGATTACCTTGGAGCGTAACAGTATGGCTCAGGATGACAATGAACGTCACATGACTAAGGTGGCTGTGGCTAAGAATCGTTACAATGGTTATACAGGGCCAGCGTGTGTGCTGAAGTATGATATGAATACTGGACGCATGGTTGAAATGATGGAGGAGACATTATGACTAAAGACAAAACATTACGCCTTGCATTGAAGGCGTTGGAAAGCGGAATAAAAATGCAAGCAAATGGTGTAGTGTGGGTTGAACATGACTTTGAATTGATAGAAGAAGCCATCACCGCCATTAAAGCCTCACTAGAAGCAAAGGATGAGCCTGTGGCGTGGAGTCATGCAGGGTCAATGCCGCCTGAACAAGAGGAAATGAAAGAATCCGCCTATCGTCTTGCACCTTGGTTGTCTGCCGCATTGGATGACCCAAAAGTTTGCCAAGAATACAAAAACGACATTAACGCTTGGTTTGATGCCGCAATGCCAGCACCACAGCGCACATGGGTAGGGCTGACAGATGAGGAGGTCAAGAATTTTGTGCAGGCAGTGTGGCCCCGTGAGGCTACGCCAACAGACTACATCCGAGCCATTGAAGCCAAACTCAAGGAGAAGAACACATGCGATTAACTAGAACTTTCAACGCAGGGTACGACAACCTGTATCTCAACAAAGATGATGTTGACCGCTTGCTCAAAGGTCAGATGCTTAAAGAATCTTCGTTGATTGTTCAAATGGAAAAGCCTGAGCATGAATGGGTTGGACTGACACAAGCGGAACTTATTCAATGCGGGGTGTTGCCATTTGGAATGTCATACGAACTATGCCAAGCCATTGAAGCCAAACTCAAGGAGAAGAACACATGAGTGCATGGTTAATTGCTGTAGTTGGAGTGGTCTACACTATTGTAGCCATTGACTTGATCGTCAAAGGGAATACTGGTCTGGGTATAGCCTTTGTAGGTTATGCACTGGGTAACGTGGGTCTGTACATGGAGGCTGCAAAATGATACCTATAGATGATGATGATGATGGGTTTGCTCTGATTGAACGTGAGAATTCAATGAAGGGTCAACCTTATAACTGGGAAGCTGATGCAATTAAAGCTGCTATAAACATTGAGCGTAAAGCTTGTGCTGAGATTGCTGAGTGGTGTATTGAAAATCATCTTGAACACCATATACCTGAGCGTATTAGATCCAGAGGTAACAAATGACCAAAGGAACCATTAAAGACGTATGGGCTGTGCATGAGAAACGTAAGGAACGTATCAGGCTCAAGCAGCGTGAGTGGGTTCAACGTAATCGTGATAAGGTTAATGCTTACAAAGCAGCCACAAAAGAACGTAAGAGAGCTGTCATGTCGATGAATGTCAATAGTGTAGTCAGGTCACGTTATAGGACTGACTTCAGGAATACAGTGTATCATTGCCCTGAACTAACTTATCGAGGTAAGGTAACATGATTGACGTAGACACAATAGCTGGTAGAATGTTGGACTTGGAGACTAAGTACTATGAAATGCAAGACAAGTATCAGTTACTCATTCACCACTATGAAGACCTAAAGGCAGAGTATGAAGCGTATCGTATTGGACATCGAGACAACCTTAGATCACAACACGATTTGGATGGTGGTAACTAAGGACATTGACACTGGAGAAGTGAACGTATGGAAAGCAGCAGACAGCCTCGTGGAGTATTTAAAGGACGTTACATTGATAGTAGCCCACAACGGAATAGGCTTCGATTTCTCGATACTCAACAGGCTTTGGAATACGAAGATTCGCTTGAACCAAGTGTACGATACACTGATAGCCTCAAGACTGCTAGATCCCTCAGTAGAGAACGGTCACAGCTTAGACGCATGGGGAACAAGGATGGGGACGATTAAGAAAGTTGACTACAAAAGGATATGGGAATGGCTAATGGAACGACAAGAGGAATACAAAGGTGAGTGCTTCAATGTTCCTCACATGGCTCTTCTGGAGTATTATTGCATTAGGGACGTTGAGGTCACTTGTAATCTTTATACTCATCTTACTGATGAACTCACTACGAAAGACTTTTCACAAGAAAGCCTTGCTCTTGAGCATAAGGTAGCAGCTATCATTGAGGAGCAGACACGCAATGGATTCAAACTCGATCAAGTCTACACCACTTGCTTACTTGCTGACATCAAAGGAAAGATGGCTGGAATCTATGAACAGATGCAAGAGAGATGGCCTCCAACAGTCATACCAAGGTTCCACAAGACAAGTGGAAAGCCCATCAAAGACTGCATTGATACTTTCAATCCGGGAAGTAGAAAGCAAATCGGAGAGAAGCTGATGGAACTTGGATGGAAGCCTAAGGTGTTTACTGAGAAGGGTCAGGCTATTGTCGATGAGTCTGTACTTGCTAAGGTTCCTCTACCGGAAGCTCAGTTGATTGCCACTTACTTGATGCTACAGAAACGTGTAGCTCAGATTGAAAGCTGGCTAGAGGCTGTGGGTAAGGACGGTAGAGTACACGGTAAAGTGATAACGAATGGAGCTGTAACTGGTAGGATGACACACAGTACTCCTAACATGGCACAGATTCCTAATGCTGGGAGTATCTATGGCCCTGAGTGCAGAGAGTGTTGGACTGTGGAAGCAGGTAATGTATTGGTTGGTTGTGACGCTAGTGGCCTTGAGCTGCGTATGCTTGCACATTATATGAAAGATGATGAATATGTTAAAACGGTCACTGAAGGATCATCAAAGGATGGAACTGACGTTCACACGCAGAACCAGAAAGCTGCGGGTCTCCAGACAAGGGATCAAGCGAAGACATTTATTTACGCATTCCTATACGGTGCAGGGCCAGCTAAGATTGGTTCCATTGTCGGTGGTAATGCTAAAGCGGGACAGAAACTTATCGATGCCTTTCTTAAGAACACACCCGCCTTACAACGTCTTAGAAATACGGTTAGCAGATATGCGGGTAAGGGCTTTGTACCGGGGCTTGATGGTCGTAAGATATGGGTGCGCTCCGAACACGCAGCTCTCAATTCGCTCCTTCAAGGGGCTGGGGCGATTGTGATGAAGAAAGCTTTGGTATTGTTTCACGATAAGACTAAGGCTAACAAGTGGCCTGTGAAGCTGGTAGCTAATGTCCATGATGAATTTCAACTTGAAGTTCCTAAAATATATGCTACAATAGTAGGTGAGGCTGCAAAGCAAAGTATCGTTGAAGCTGGGTTGCATTTCAAGCTTCGTTGTCCACTAGACGGGGAGTTTAAAATTGGTAACAACTGGCGTGAAACACACTAAACAGATTATCTTTGACATTGTAGATGATAACTTCAAAGTCAAGATTGTAGGAGATTTGGATCTGGAACAGGTATACATAGTGCTAGGATCGGCTATGATGTACTTGGAAGATCTAGCTGAGGGTAATGTAGCTCACCCTTTTAAAGAGCTGCACTAAAGAAAGAGGAAACGTAATGTTATATCTTAGCGTAGAACCTAATGAAGCTGCCTTCATTGTTCGAGTGATTGGACAACTACCTACTGAGTCAGGTGCATTCCCCTTGCATCAGAAGCTGGTAGAGCAAGTTCAAACACAACAGTATCCCGCTGAACCTGCAGCAGATGAGTAAATTAATTTAAAGGAAAATGAAATGAGTATTGATACACTGAAACCCGTTAAAGTCGCTGGTGAAATCTTCTGGAGTAACTGGATGAACACCTTTAACACTAAGTTCAATGAAGACAACAAGAAGTACGAATGTACTATTGGTAACTTGAGTGATGCAGCCTGTGAGAAGCTTAAAGAGCTGGGCATCAACATCAAGAACAAAGAAAGTATGGGTAACTTCATTGTTGCCAAGTCAACTTACCTGTTCACACCTGTGGATGAGGAAGGCAATCCTGTAGACATTGCTAAGATGGGTAATGGTACTAAGTGCCATGCTGTTATCTCTTCGTATCGCCACAAGATGTCATCTAAGTTTGGTGCTGCACCGTCAATTAAGAAGTTGATTGTGACTGAACTGAAGGTGTACGTCCCTGAAGGTAAAGAAGAATCAGAGACTGCGGATGACGTTCTCTGATAAGCCTACTGAGGCTATTGTAGATGCTGATTTTTTAGTTTATAAAGTTGGCTTCTCCAATGAGGAGGAAGAGGAACGGTGGGCACTAAATCGACTCACAGAGTGGTTTACCGATATAATCTATATGCGCTTGAAGTGTGATGACTACAGAGCATGGATTACAGGTAAGACTAACTTTAGATTCGAGGTAGCTACCACTGTTCCTTACAAAGGTAATCGCAAGGATGCTCCCAAGCCTAGACACTATGAGGCTCTTCGCAAACATCTGATGAAGCTAGGTGCTAAGATGTCTGAGAACGAGGAAGCTGATGACTCTGTAGGCATAGCGTCCACTGAAGGTAACTACTGGATCGTCCACGTTGACAAGGATCTAGATCAGTTACCGGGGTGGCACTATAATCCTGTAAAGGATGAGGAGTATTATGTTACTGAGTTTGAAGGCTTGTACAGTTTCTATAAACAGATACTGACAGGTGACAGAGTTGATAACATTGAAGGTATCAGAGGTATTGGCCCTGTAAAGGCTGATAAGATCTTGAAAGACTGTACAACCGAAGAGGAATTATATGAAGCTTGTATCAAGGCTTATGACGGCAATACTGACAGGGTACTGGAGAACGGTAAGCTCCTATGGCTAAGAAGAGAAATAAACCAGCTGTGGCAACCACCTTCGAGCTTGCAGGATCAAAGTGGTTCGTTAACTACGTAATGCATATGGATGATATGGGTAAGTGTGACCCTGAAAAGCAGCTCATAACTATCCGTATGGACATGAACAAGCAAACTACTGAGCAGACCTTCTACCATGAGTTAGTTCATGCCATTCTGTTTACAATGGGTAAGCTAAACCACGAAGAAGAGTTTGTAGATACCTTTGGAGCTTTCTTACACCAGTATCAGATTACCAAGGAGTACCATGAAGCCGAAGCGTAAGAAGCCACTGACAGTCAGACAAGTAGCTTTGAAGCATGGGTTCAGATCAGGTTTAGAGGACAAGATAGCTGAGAGACTAAAAGCCTTAGAGATTCCATTTGAGTATGAAAAGTTAGTGATTGGATATACACAGCCTGAAAAGAAACGTACATACACTCCTGACTTCCTTCTACTGAGTAACGGCATTATCATTGAGAGCAAGGGTAGGTTTATGACTGCTGACAGACAGAAACATTTGATGGTTAAGGAACAACACCCTGAACTTGATATTAGATTTGTCTTCAGTAACTCTAAGTCTAAACTCTCAAAGGTAAGCCAAACTACATACGGAGATTGGTGCAACAAGCATGGATTTCAGTATGCCGATAAAGATATTCCAATGTCATGGTTAAATGAAAGAAAAGGTAAATGATTATGTTAGAAAACTTAATTAAAGAACTTGAGAAGTCAGCTGATCTTCGTAATGCTTGGGATGACTTCACTGATGTACTTGTAGTGCAGAAACTTAAAGAGACTTACATGAACACTCTTAATGGTGGTTGGAGTGGTCATCCTGAAGACATTGCTGAAAACAAGAAAGTCAATGCAGCCATTGCTATCTGTTTAGGTTACTTCATGTACACTGGTGATGCTCAAGAGTTTTTGAAGGAGGCTGAAAATGAACGTGAATCTAATTAAAGAACACTCTAATGGTGATGCAACGTATGAGTTTGATTTAACTCATGCTGAAGCTCAAGCACTCTTAAGCTACGGTATCTTAGAGGCCATCAAAGCTGGTATCCGTGAAGGTGATAGACTAACAATCGGAGGAGATGACATCGATGAAGATTCTAGTAATCCCGGACTGTCAGATTAAAGAGGGTGTACCTTTAGAGCACCTGACATGGGCTGGTAAAGCCATTGTCGATTACAAACCTGATGTGGTGGTTAACATAGGTGACTTTGCAGATATGCCAAGCCTTAGTAGCCACGACATCAAGGGGAGTAAGTACTTTGAAGGTCTACGCTACAAGAAGGACGTTGAAGCTGCTAAGGAGGCCATGAAGTTGTTACTGGCTCCTCTTAAGGAACTTCAAAGGTCACAGAAAGCAGGTAAGCACAAGGTGTACAAGCCTCGTATGGTGATGACTCTAGGCAATCATGAGAACCGTATCGATAGGGCTGTCAATAACAATCCTACACTGGAAGGCTTAATATCTACAAAGGATCTTGAGTATGAGAAAGATTGGGAAGTACATGGATTTTTACATCCTGTGTTTATTAATGGTGTTGGGTTTAATCACTACTGGCCTGTGGGGGCGATGGGAAGACCTGCTGGTGCTGCTAGTGCTATCATTAATAAGTTACATATGTCTTGTGTTGCAGGACACCAACAGGGTAAACAAATCGCTTATGGAAAACGTGCTGATGGAAAGCCTATTTGCGCTATCATTGTTGGCTCTTACTACTTACACGATGAATCTTATATGGATCAATTAAGCAATAGACACTGGAGGGGCTTACTGATGATGAATGAAGTACATGATGGACACTTCGATGAGATGTTCTTAAGCGTAGAATACTTAGGGAGGAAGTATGGCAACAGTTGAATGTAAGACTTGCTTTTATAGTGAACTAGATGGTAAAATACATCCCTGCAATGACTGTGAAGGTTATGATAAATGGGTTAGTCGCACTATCTATATCAAACAAAACATCTCTAAACCTCTAAGTGAAGCAATCAAGGAGTGGGTTGACTGCAAAGAAGATGAAGAGATTGTAGACATTGTTAATCAACCTCCTCACTATACTGAACATCCCTCAGGTATTGAATGTATCCAAGTTACAGAACACATGGGTTTTAACTTAGGTAATGCAATCAAGTACATC
>JAUKPQ010014689.1:0-13824 GCA_032273045.1 Chloridella minuta
GAGTATGCAAAACTCGCAGGCGTTACACACGGTAACTACAGAGACATTCCTCCTGCTAAAGTAGATCCTACATTAGATAAAATGGTAGGTACAGATTTTTTTGCTCGCTTGCCTAAGTTTCCTACAGCAGACAGACTGTTACAGATAGTAGTAGATGCTGCTGGATCATATAATATCTGTTCTAGTCCATTACGTGGTGATCACGAAGGGTCTGCAAAATACAAAAACATCTGGATCAAGAAACATCTCAATCCGCAACCTAAACAAATTCATATAGTTGCTAATAAAGCCAAATATGCTAAGAGCAGCAATGGTATGCCCAACGTGCTAATAGACGATCGCGGCAGTAACATTTCGGCCTGGGAAGCTGCTGGCGGCATTGGTATTAAGTATCAAGCAGACGAAGACAGTCTTAAGGTAATCCTTGAAGGTCTTAAACGTGCTCGACGTGTTGCTAAAGGTGAACAAGATCACGAACCACAGAAACTTCAGAGTTTAGATCGGGGCAAGATGATTGCTGTACACTCTAGTGGTGACAAAGACGAAAGCATCGAACAAGAAGGCTGGAAAGATATAGCAGCAGCCGGAGCACTTGCTACAGGGTTAGCATTTGGTGGGGCAGGTGATGCAGAAGCCAAGCCTAAACATCACGAAAAACCAGCAGTTACTCAACAGGTTAAAGCACCAGCTAAGAAAGTTAGTCCAGCAGAAGCTGAAGCTATCCTACGAAAGGTAGCAACTAAAGCCGGCATACAGGGTACAGAGCTTGCACAGTTTATGGCACAATGCCAACACGAAACACTAAACTTTACCAAGATGAAAGAGATCGGCGGCAGTTTAGATTTCAAAAAATACGATCCTAAACACGCACCTAGAAAGGCAAAGATACTTGGAAACACTAAAGCAGGCGATGGCTCACGCTACGCAGGTCGTGGGTTTATACAATTAACTGGCCGCGACAACTATAAGAAAGCAGGAGATGCGCTAGGACTGCCGTTAGAAAAACATCCGGAAATGGTAGAGAATCCAATGACTGCTGCTAAAGTAGCAGTATGGTACTGGAAGAACAGAGTCCAGGCTAAAGTGGCTAATTTTAATGATACCGCTGAAGTTACCAAGCATATTAACCCCGCCCTGCGTGGTTTAGACAGCAGGCAATCAGCATTTAAAGATTACAAGCTACAGGTAGCACAACGGTAAATATAGTATGAAAATTAAAGAAATCTTCGAAGCAGCATCGGCAGGTGCAACAAGTGCCGCAAACGTAGGTACAATGCCTATGCAAGGCGGTGGTTCTAATGTAGGTACTTTGTTTGGTGGCAGTTACGGCAAACAAACACCTGCTAAACGTAAACCAAAGACTCGTAAAGAATCGATTATCAGAAGATAAATACAATATGGACCTTTAAACTTAGGAATAATTAAAATGGATTTCAAATCACTTATCAACAAACTAGACAGTATGGAAGCACCAGCAAAAGCTATCGCTGCTCCAGAACTACCAAAAAGCGTACAGCTAAACGAAGATGCTCAACTGCGTGTTTTAAGCGGGCGTACAACTTATGTTGCCGAAGCTAAAAAGATGAAAGAAGAAGATGAGATGAAAGTTGGCGATTCTAAAAAGACTGCTACTGGTGGAACTGTTACTAAAACTAAAACAGGTATCGTTCACAAAGCTGGTAACAACTACAGTGGCAAAGCTGCTGAGAAAGACGACAAGAAAAAGAAAGACGAGTCCATCGAAGAAGCTAGTGATAAAAAATCAGCAGCTCAAGAAAAGTTTAAAGCAATGATCGCTAAGAAAAAGGGCGAGAAGAAAGACGAAGCTGTTAAAGAAGGTAAAGGCAAGCCAGATTTTGCTGATATCGACGGTGACGGTGACAAGAAAGAGCCAATGAAGAAAGCTGCTAAAGATAAAAAAGCAGGTCCTAAGAAAGGCGTAAATCCATTTGCTAAGAAGACAGAAAGCGCAATGATGCCAAAAGGCAAAAAACGTCCAGTCAAAGAATCAGTTGAAGGAAAGTTATCTTTCAAAGATATGGTTAAGCTGGTTCAAGAAAGTGGTGGTCAACAACAGATCGACGCAGTAGACAAAGAGTTGTTTGCGTGGGCTAAACGTGTTGCATCAACTAAGTTCAACGAAGGCGCTAAAGCAGAAGTATACGCAGGACTTGTATACGAGCGTATGGGCGGTGTATTTGAAATGTATGATGTACTAGCCGAAACACAAAAATAATTTAATTTAACCAAATTAACTCAAAAGCCAGCAAATTACTTGACTGGCTTTTTTGTTGACTATATAATAGTCTTATAGGAGAGATTATTATGTCAACAAGAATGTACGGTCCGGAAGAGAAAGCTAAACTAGAACGCCTTATCAACGAAGGTGGCAATGTATTACGTGAGGTGGAAGACCTCAAAGAAGGGCTTAAAGAAACTGTTAAAGCCGTAGCAGAAGAACTACAAATCAAACCTAGTGTTATCAACAAAGCGATTTCAATCGCACACAAAGATAATTGGAAGGATCACGAGCAAGAATGGAACGACATTGAAATGATCCTTGGCGTTACAAAGCGTCTCCCTGAATGATTATTGATGTTTTCAAACCCACCATAGATTGGATCCGAGATGACTACAATACTCATCCCTTTCGGTTTTTTATTGAACTACTTGCTTGGGCTGTGTCTATTGGGTGCAGTATCACTATGGCCGTCACCGTGCCTAATCCGCCACTACTCGCGTTGTATCCTGTTTGGATCAGCGGCTGTGCTATGTATGCTTGGGCTGCTTATACTAGGAAATCATTTGGGATGTTGGCTAACTACATCTTGTTGACTACAATTGATACGTTTGGATTGATTAGAATGTTGCTCAACTAATGTCAAGACTAGTTGCATTTGGTTGCTCGTATACTTACGGGAAAGATTTAGAAAAGCCAAGTCAAGATTCTTGGCCTGCGGTACTTTCAGGGCTTCTCAACTTAGAATGTGTAAATCAATCAATCGTAGGTGCTGGCAATTTAGAAATCCTGTGGAATATATTAAATTTTGATTTTCAGGCCGACGATCAAGTTTTTATAATGTGGAGTCACTTTACTAGAGATCACGTGTTCCATCCAAACGGGCACCGTCGGATAAGAGGCAGTGATGACGATCTTACTAGGCATTGGGTATTGACACACGATGAGTATGATGCTAATATACGTAACTGGCTGAGTATTCATCACGCAGATTTACACATTAAGCAGTTCGCTGATGTATATCATTTGTTTGGCGGGACATACCATTTAGAACGAACTGGAAATCCCAACTGTATAAAAATAGATAACATCATTGACGTGGAGTTTGAAAACATTGACTATGCTAAAGATTTGTCGCATCCTGGCCTAAAAAGCCATAGACTTTTAGCAGAGAAGATATATAAGTTTATACAGTAAGGTTAAGCGAGCCATAAGTCGCACAGTTGGTATTTGTGAGCCACAAATCACAAGGAGAAAAATATGAGTTATGTAGACGCTTTCTATGATAGAGAGCAAGATGTCATCAAAGTTGTAGAACGTGACACTAAGGGTAATCGACAGTTTAAAGAATACCCAGCAAGGCACATTTTCTACTATCCAGACCCTAAAGGTAAATTCCTTTCAATCAAGGGCGAACCCCTTAGTCGGGTTTCAAGCAAGAACGTTAAAGAACATCGCAAAGAACTTGCTATCAACAGCAATCGTAAACTTCACGAAAGCGATATTAATCCAATCTATCGTTGTCTAGAAGACAACTACCTTAACGTAGACGCACCAAAGCTAAACGTAGCGTTCTGGGATATTGAGGTGGACTTTGATCCAGAACGTGGCTACGCATCACCAGACGATGCGTTTATGCCAATTACTGCGATTGCTGTCTACCTGCAATGGATGGAAACAATGGTATGCTTGGCTATCCCGCCAAAGACTCTGTCAATGGCTGAAGCAGAGAAACAGGTTGCTGAATTTCCAAATACAATGTTATTTGACAACGAAGCAGATATGCTAGACACGTTCTTAGATCTTATTAAAGATGCAGACGTACTTAGTGGTTGGAACAGTGAAGGCTTTGATATGCCCTACACCGTTAACCGTATTATTAAAGTACTCAGCAAAGAAGATACACGTAGATTGTGTTTGTTTGATCAAATGCCTAAGAAGCGTGAATATGAAAAATACGGGAAGCAGGCTGTTACATACGACTTAATTGGTCGTGTACACTTAGACAGTTTGGAACTCTATCGCAAGTATACCTATGAAGAACGACACACCTATCGACTAGATGCTATCGGTGAGATGGAGATCGGTGAAAACAAAACAGTATACGAAGGGTCGCTGGATCAACTGTATAACAATGACTTCCGTAAGTTTATTGAATATAACAGACAAGACTGTGCGTTGTTAGATAAACTTGATAAGAAACTAAAGTTCTTAGATCTAGCAAATACCATCGCTCACGAGAATACAGTTCTAATCCAAACTACAATGGGTGCTGTTGCTGTTACTGAACAGGCTATCATCAACGAAGCTCACCGACGCGGAATGATTGTACCTAATCGTGTTAACCGAGAAGGGCTTGACACACAGGCAGCAGGAGCCTATGTTGCCTATCCAAAGAAAGGTATTCACGAGTGGATTGGTTCACTAGATATTAACTCACTGTATCCTTCAGCGATTCGTGCATTGAATATGGGCCCGGAAACTATTGTTGGACAATTACGTCAAGATGGTACCAAAGACTTTGTTGCTGCTGAAATGGCAAAAGGTAAATCATTTGCTTCAGCTTGGGAAGGTATCTTTGGTAGCCTAGAATATACCGCAGTGATGGATCGCGACATTGCTCGTACTGTAACTATCGATTGGGAAGGCGGTGGCGAAGATACTCTAAGTGCTGCACAGGCCTATGACCTAATCTTTGAAAGCAATCAACCTTGGATGGTTAGTGCTAACGGCACTATCTTTACTTACGAGAAAGAAGGTATCATTCCTGGACTACTAAAACGCTGGTATGCTGAACGTAAAGAGATGCAGGCCAAACTAAAAGACTCTATTAAAGCAGGTAATAAAATTGAAGAAGAATATTGGGATAAACGTCAGCTCGTTAAAAAGATTTTGCTTAACAGCTTGTACGGTGCTATTCTTAATCCTGGTTGTCGTTTCTTCGACAATCGTATTGGTCAATCAACCACTCTTACTGGGCGAGCCATTGCTCGCCATATGGCCGGGAAAGTAAACGAAATTATAACAGGCGCTAACGATCACGTAGGTAAAGCAATTATCTATGGTGATACCGACTCTTGTTATTTCTCAGCATACACTACTCTGAAGAAAGATATCGATAAAGGATTGATACCTTGGTCTAAAGAAAATGTAACAGAACTTTATGATACTATAGGAGATGAAGTAAATGGAACATTCCCCAAGTTTATGCAAGATGCTTTCCACTGCCCGAAGACCAGAGGAGAGGTCATCAAGGCAGGTCGCGAGATTGTTGCAAGCAAAGGACTCTTTATCACAAAGAAACGATACGCAGTCCTCTACTACGACAAAGAAGGAAAACGAGCAGATGTTGACGGCAAACCAGGCAAGATTAAAGCTATGGGGCTTGACCTCAAGCGGTCAGATACCCCTGTTGTTATCCAAGACTTCTTAAGCGAAGTTTTAACTAGGGTACTGAATGGTGCTGCTAAAGAAGAAGTACTAGAGTATATTACTGCATTCCGAACTGAGTTTAAAACTAGACCGGGTTGGGAGAAAGGCTCACCAAAACGTGCTAACAACATCACTGAGTACGCTGCCAAGGAAAAGAAAGCAGGTAAGACTAATATGCCCGGACACGTTCGAGCAAGTCTTAACTGGAATACATTGAAGCGTATGATGGATGACAAGTACTCTGTTCAAATCGTTGACGGTGCTAAAGTTATTGTGTGTAAGGTTAAAGACAATCCAATGGGCTATACATCTATTGCATACCCTGTTGATGAACTTAGACTGCCGCAATGGTTTAAAGATCTGCCGTTCGACCACGCAGAGATGGAGACTACAGTCATCGATGAGAAGTTAGAAAACTTGATTGGTGTTTTGGAATGGGACATCAGTTCAACACGCAGTGATAACACATTCACAAAATTGTTTGATTTTGAGTGATTTAGCTCTTGCTTTTTCACACAGATCTAAATATAATCTTAATATAACCGGAGAATCTTTATGAAAGATATTTTACAAGACATCGTAAGCCATACACAGAACCTAGGCTTCTTAACAACCGTTAAGGTCACAGGCACAGAAGCAAAGACAACTATTAACTCAATGGCAGATGACCGTTCAGTTATTATGGAAGCTGAAACAGCAAATCCATATCCAGATATGCTAGGCGTGTTTGGTATGCCACAACTTAACAAATTGAAATATTTGTTAGATGGTGCAGAGTACAAAGAAGATGCTAAAATTAGTATCACTACAGCAGAACGCAATGGCGAAGTATTGCCAGTAGGTATCCACTTTGAAAACAAAGATGGCGACTTTAAAAACGACTATCGTTTTATGCAAACTGAAATCATCAACGAAAAGATGAAAACTGTTAAGTTCCGTGGTGTTAAGTGGGATGTAGAGATTGAGCCAAGTGTTGCCGCAGTAACACGTTTCAACTTCCAAGCAGGTGCTAACAACGAACACCCAACATTCTTGGCAAAGACTGACGGTGGTAACTTGAAGTTTATCTTCGGTGATGCGTCAACACACGGTGGTGAGTTTGTATTTGCACAGAACGTTGCAGGTAAACTAGATCGCGGTTGGACTTGGCCAGTGTTGCCAATCTTGAGCATTCTTAAGATTGCAGATGTAAACAACACCAAGATGTCGTTGTCAAATGAAGGTGCTATTCAAATTACTCTAGATAGCGGCCTTGCTACTTACAAATATATTATTCCAGCACAAGCTGCCTAAATATGATTAAAGGCCTACAAGGAATTACAGGCATTACGGTCAGTGGCGGTAATACTGCCCTGCCGTATGTTGGCCCAAACTCTAATAACCCAATGACGGGTATGCTACGCATTAACGGTACAGAGATGGAAGTGTTTAACGGTACCGGTTGGCAAATGCTATCTACTAGCTATGCCACTGTAGGCCTAGATCAAGATATACTCAACCTAGTACAATGGGCACGTAAGAAGCGTGACGAAGAATTGGCTTGGGAAAGTTTGGCAAAAGATAATCAGGCTGTTAAAATAGCATTAGAGAACTATCGTCAGGCAGAACAACAACTTAAAATTACAAAAAATTTAGCGAGAGAATATGAAACAACCAGTTAACCTAACACCACTACAAAAGGACTATGCTGTATACCTTCCAGCTATCAGTTCTTTCTATTCAACTTATGTTGCAAAACAGAGATTGGAAGAATTTGTTCCTAAAGAACGTATTCCTGCAGGGTTTGATCAAGGTATTGAAGGAATGAACTTCTTAAATGCTGATCAAGGGTACTTTACCTACAAGTATGCTTTGTACTCAGCAGGTCACGCACAACTTGACTTAGAAAAGTCAATGGAACAAGAATCAATGATCCAGCAACGTGATCGACCTAACACAATGATCTTAGGTGACTCTGGTGGATATCAGATCGGTAAAGGTGTTCTTAAATTTGATTGGTTAAACTTCGAAGGACCTGAAGCTAATAAGACTCGTAAAAAGATTCTCGAATGGTTAGAGTTGACTGCTGATTGGTCTATGATGTTAGACGTCCCAACGTGGGCCTGTGATCATATTCACTCGCCTAAGACAGGATTAAAAACATTTGAAGACTGCCTAGAAAAGACTCGCTTTAATAACGATTATTTCTTGATGAATCGCCTAGGTCAGACTAAATGGCTTAACGTTCTACAAGGTGGTGATTGGGATACTGCTGAAAAATGGTATCGTGGTGTTGTAGAGTTTAGTGATCCTAAAGGCAAGTATGCTGGCAAGGAAGCTGAAGGATGGGCGTTTGGTGGTGCTAATATGTGTAAAATGGATATTACACTCAAACGTCTAATGACAATGCGCGATGAAGGAATGCTTACTGGCAAGAACTGGATTCACTTCTTGGGTACTGCACAACTAGATTGGTCTTGTTATCTAACACAGATTCAACGTCAAATACGTAAGCATATCAATCCAGAACTCACTATCAGCTTTGACTGTGCTAGTCCGTTTATTGCTACTGCTCACGGTCTTGTGTATACTAATGCTGTTCATACTAACAAGCGTTGGTCAGTTATTATGGACAAAGCTCCGGATAACAAAGCACTTTCAGGACGTTATGATATTCCGTTTCCTTTTGAAAGTGAATTTGCAAGTCGTTTAACAATGGGCGATATTGCATATTACGACTACGGTGTTCGTAAAACTAATGAAGAACTAGATGGCGTTAAGTTTAATCATTTAAATCCAGAACACTATCACACAGTTCCGAGACTTAACAAGCTAGGAAAGATTCCAAACAAAACTAGTTGGGATAGTTTCAGTTATGCTCTAATGATGGGTCATAATGTTGAATGTCATATTAAGGCAGTACAACGTGCTCAACAGTTAATGGATATCGAATGTGCTAGATTTAAGCCTGATTGGCGAATGAAGAGCATTGAAGGTAAGAAAGAAATTGAATATAGCGATTGGGTTCCAAATAAGATTCTTTACTTTGGTACATTTGTTGAAGAACTGTTCAATACTAAAACTAAAGCAGAAGCGTTTGATATGATCGAGACTGCTACTCAGTTCTTGAAATCACTAGAAGGTTCACGTCTACAAGGTGGCCCTGCAGCTAACGAGTTTAATAATTTGTTTACTGTAGAAGATGTTGCACCAGTAAGAGTTGGTCCAGATGGCTTGCCGTTGTTTGATCAACAAGACGATGACGAGTTGAACAGTTTAGTTGTAGAATAAGGAATAACGATGAGACCACAATCAACTGCAAGACTACACGCACCAAAATGTAGTTTACCCGATTGCCATACTCAAGTAGGTTATCATAAAAGCTATACAAAAAAAGATGGTAGCCCTAATTGGAAATGGAAAACGTTTTGTGAAATCCATCGAAATGTGCTAAGGCACGAAGTAGATGCGTGGATGCAGAAGGGCTGTGAAAATCGATCAGGGTACTTGGGCTGGATTTGTAGAGATCCTCTGAATGAGAGTTTAACTATCGATCATCACGACGGTGATAAACTTAATACATCTCCGGAAAATCTAAAAGTCTTATGTTCTAACTGTCATCAAAAGAAAACAAAAGTGTTCGGTGACAATCGTAAACGATATTCACATACTAACCAAATGTTTTCTACTTTTTTTGACGAGGTTTAATATGTACGAACAAAGGATTAAACATTTAGAAGAAGCACATCGTGCTTTGGACAAACAAATTGACACTTTGGAAAAAAATGGCTTGTTTGAAGACCTTAGATTGGAAACTTTGAAAAAAGAAAGGTTGCTCTTAAAGGATAAACTTGCTATAATAAAGCATAACCAAGAACTTCAAGAATAGGCGTATATGGCAACCAGTTTCACTCTTAATCGAACGCAAGTCGAAAAACTTGCTAAGATGGCTGCACACTTTAAAGAAGTAGAATGGTTTACTCTTGAATCAGCACACACAAGCGGCATTGGTCCTTCGGTCACTGTCAAGTTCAACCTGTTCAACGATGATGACAAAGATATTGACACCACCGTTGACATCACAGATGTAAGTACCTGGTAATGTACAAAACAATTTACACAGAAGTAGAAGTCGATGTTAATCTCGGAGACTTTGACACAGATGACTTGCTTGAAGAATTAGAAAGTCGCGGATCTGGTGTTTTGGGCTACGGTGATGGCAAAGAAGTATTACTAGCGATCTACGAAAAGCGTAGAATGGGCAAAGATTATCAAGCAGAATTAGATCAACTAATTTATCTAGGGTTGGGGAGAATAGTATGACAGAACAAGAAATGCAAGAGTACTTTCCAAAAGTATATCCAAAAATTTTTGTAGGTAAGTACGGTGGCATTGCTATTGGTAAGGGTTGGTTTGATTTGCTTAATCAAGCCTGTCGGCTGATTCAAAGTCATTGTGATTGGCAAAAAGAAAAATGCCCACAAGTTGTGGCGGCCCAGGTCAAAGAAAAATTCGGCGGATTGCGTTTTTATGTAGACGGCGGTGATGACTATACACACGGCATTATTTCAATGGCTGAACAGATGAGCCAGATGCTTTGTGAAGAATGTGGTGCTCCTGGTGAAAGTGGTGGAACTGGTTGGATCTCTACACTATGCCCAACACATCGAGCAGAACGTGACGCTATAAAAGCACAACGTGAAGCAGAATGGGAACAGACTAAAATGCTAAAACAAGGGTTTGAAGAATGAAGCGAGATTATAAGACAGGTGTAGAAACTGCTGTGACATTCTTCACAGGAGTTGAGATTGAACACACTCCTGCGTACAATATGAATACTCTATTTGTGGTCGGTGTTCACCCTCCAGAAACTGTTCTGCATATTGCAAATGACACACAATCATATACAGACGAATCAAAACGTGTTAAACATATCTACTTTGGTGCTAATCAAAGTTTTCAAACCAACGGAGTGAACGATGTAGACACTTGGCGTCCGTGGGAAGATATGATTAAAGGCTGTCTTGAAGCTGGTTACTGGTGTACATTGGACTTCGACGTTAAAGAAACAGAAGGATTACACGAGAGCGGTCTATGCGAATACCGTAGATTTATTCCGCAAATTAGTGTAAAATTACCTTATATGAGTTTGTTAAATTATAATGCAACTATCAAGATCGATGATAAAGATTTTGAAGCCACTAATCCCGGTGTGTGGTGTGTGCCACTTGGCGCAGTAACACAAAAGAAATATTTTACAAATTGGGATTTGTATACTAACGATGAGATTATTCTATGAGTGGCGGATACGCAGTAGCATCAACCCAGCGGATCAACCGCATTCCTAGAATAACTGGTGCAAATCAAATCAAACGTGCAAGGTATAACACAGTACAAGAAAAACACCCTATGAAACTGACATTTAAACAAAAACTTCGCAACTGGCTAATGAACGACAGTGCTGATTACAGTCAAGACATCTCGATCGATGAAGACTGCAATCGTATTGATCTACATTCTAACAGCTTCCGCCTAAATATATATGGTGCCAGCGGTGGTACCATTGTAGAAACTACCAAGTATGACCGCAAGAGCGATGAGAATCGACACAGTCTACACGTAGTCACTGACGATAAAAATCTCGGTGAAGAACTCAGCAAAATCATAACAATGGAGCAACTACGCTAATGTTACACGACAGCATCAAACTTAAAAACTTCACAGTAAAAGAAAACGCAGGATTCCGTGTCCGAGTTGAACAATGGGAAGTTATCAGCCCTAAAGGTCTTTACTCATTGAACTTTATTCAAGAAAGTCTCAAAGACGGTAAAGTCGAAGATTCACAGACATATAACTTCTTTATGACTAAAGAAGAACTTACAACACTCTGCTCTGGACTGTTAAATGATAATTAAGCAAGACATTCGACCTAACAAAATGATATGGGTTACTTTCCGTAAGGAAGGTATTCATAAATATCCTGCAGCCTTAACAGATTCAAATCTAGCTACAGGAGACGAATATGACGTATCGTTTTTGGGTTACCCTCATCGCCACATCTTTCATTTCAGGGTGTGGATCGGTGTGCAACATAATGACAGGGACATCGAGTTCATCCAGTTCAAACGATGGCTCGAATCGCTGTATAATGGTCAAGGTGCCGTTCTAAGCCTTGATTTCAAGAGTTGTGAAATGATGTCAGACGACCTGTTTGACGTTATTAGCAAGAAGTATCCAGGTCGCGAGATCTGGATTGAGATCTCCGAAGACGGAGAAAATGGTTCATTCATCAAATATTAATAAGAGGCTGCAATGGCTAAGAACTACAAGGATTATTCCTATTTTGAAAACCGTCCTGACGTTGTGCGGGTCTTCGATGACCTGGATGCGTATTTGGACTACTGCAGAATTGAGCTCTGCGATTTTAACCCAGCGGATCTATACCGTAAGGATTCGAAAAACTATCAGAACTTTCTGTATAGTAAACGCCCACGTCGCCCGTGGGTAGATCGAAACAACGGAGAACGCAAACCTTACCAAGGAAACCGTCCGAGACACAATGACAATTTTTCTCGTTGATTTAGAAGCTGTTGAAACCAGGTACACGGGTCAGTGGAAGACTCACGTACCTGCTTTACTTAAAAAGGCAGGACACAATGTTCAAATTATATCTGGGCCTACGGATATTCCTACAGCCACTACTCCTGGTGCTTTTCTTAATTTTGGTGGCACCAATATATACAAGTCTGCACAAGTTGAGCAAATGGGCCGTTTATTTTGCTCCGGATCAGTACGCCCTGGCGATCATTTCTTGTTTACTGATGCTTGGCATCCTGGCATCATAAACTTGAAGTATATGAGTGAACTGTTACAGATACCTGTAACTATTCACGCATTATGGCACGCCGGCAGCTATGATCCTCAAGATTTCCTAGGACGTCTTATTGGAGATGCTCCGTGGGTTAGACACGCTGAGAAATCATTCTTTGCAGCCGTTGATCATAACTACTTTGCTACACAGTTTCATATTGATATGTTCTGTAAGAATCTTTTAGATGACACACTGGAAGATACTGTTAAAGAGTTTATCGACGAAGGCAAAATTGTGCTGACTGGTTGGCCTATGGAATATATGCACGACACTTTGGTAATGTACAAAAATATGCCCAAACGTGATCTTATATTGTTCCCACATCGTATTGCTCCAGAGAAACAGATCGAAATCTTCCAAGATCTAAAAGAACATCTGCCACAATACGAATTTGTTGTTTGTCAAGAACATCAGTTGACAAAGAACGAATATCACAATATGCTAGGAGAAGCCAAGTTAGTCTTTAGTGCTAACTTACAAGAAACACTTGGTATCAGTTGGTACGAAGGTGCTATTGTAGATGCTATTCCGATGGTTCCGGATCGACTTTCATATAGCGAAATGGCTCACGATACATTTAAGTATCCTAGCGAATGGACTGAGTCGTTTGAGGCATATACTGTTCATCGTAAAGATGTCTGTATGAAAATCATACAGTATATGGAAAATTACGAAAAGTTCTTGCCAAGCCTAAATAAACAGGTATATGATTTAAAAGAAAACTTTTTTAGTTGCAAACCGTTACTAGAGAAGTTACAATAATACTATATGTCATCCACGACATTAACTCGGAGAATTATAATTGACAACATTCACATCAGAAGATTTACAGAGCGTACTTAAAGGCGCAGACGATATGGCAGGCGATGGTGGTTATCAGGAAGCGTACTTGGGCGATCATATTCGCTTTAAAATGAAGCGCGAAGGCAAACGCTTTTGGGCTGGTGACAATATCAGCGACTTCTTACACGAAGGCGACAAAGAAAAGCTAATCGACGAAGCAACAGAAGCATTTGAACTAGTGCTTGATCGTTTGCTCATTGATCGTGAAAACGATCCCAATTCACAAGGCACAGCACGTAGACTTGCCAAGATGTACTTTAATGAAATAATGGCAGGTAGGTATGACTCATCACCAGATGCAACAGCATTTCCAAATGATTCGGAGGATCGCTACGAGGGTATGTTGGTTGTCCGTAGCGAGCTTCGCAGTATGTGTAGCCATCATCACCAACCCGTTACTGGTGTTGCTTATATTGGTCTTATTGCCGCTCAGAAACTTATTGGACTCAGCAAGTACACA
>JAUKPQ010014700.1:0-13823 GCA_032273045.1 Chloridella minuta
GTTTGTAGACCAACAATCAAGTAATCACAAATCTGTTTACACTCTGCAAGCATAAGAATATGCCCAGCGTGTAACAAATCAAATGTCGAGCAAGTAAATCCAACTGGTCGACCAATCATATCATCAGGTAATACCAACATAATTATTGTCCTATTTTCAATCTTTCAATCAATGCCTCAATCTCAGCTCTTATCTGAGTATTAGTATAAGGCAATCTAACTTTAATCCTGTTTAGGAACCGAATCAGTTCCTTGTTGTCCATGTTTATCTGTATCATTTATACTTATGTTCTTAATAAAGACTTTTCCATCTTTTTGTTCATAACTTAAAACATCGCCTACTTTCCAACCCATTTCTTCCATAAGGTCATCAGGCAAGTCGATGATAGCATCACCATTCTCACAAATCTCCAAAACTTTACTTGTGTAGGTTTTCATATCTGTTCTACTTCAATGTTACACTTCTGTAAAAAATCAATACCAAAATCATCACGGTAAGTATTACGATAATACACCGAATTGATACCGGCCTGATGGATAAGTTTAGCACAATCAATACATGGTGCATGAGTTACAAATAACGAAGCACCTTCACTAGAGTTGGTGCTACGAGCAATCTTTGCAAGTGCATTGGTTTCTGCATGGAGAACTTCAGGTCTTGTCTTTAATGAATAGTGAAAGCCATCTTCATCGAGAAATTCATACTTCTCATCTATATGAATATAACTCTTTTCTTCACAATCATTATCCCAACCTGATGGCATACCATTGTAACCAATGCCGATGATAGTGTTGTCTTTTACGACAACGCAACCAACTTGTAAACGCCTAGCAGAGGACAGCTGAGAGTAAACCTCAGCCGCCTTCATGTGAGCATTAAGAAACTTTGGCTTCATTCTTACCAGTTTTAATCTTGGCTAATTTAGCTTTGATTTCTGCAACTTCAGCATCAATCATCATACGCCTGTATTGGTTTCTATCGTCAGCATTGACCATAGTTGCCATTCTGCGTTTAGTTGTCTTGCTTAGTTTAAATGTTCCGTTAGTTTTTACCATTATATCTCCAAATACTTCAGTTTAAAATTGTCTGCAATCGTTTCGTAGTCAGCATAACCACGAGGATTACAAACCACTCTTGTGCTACCAAGCATATAATCAAATTCTTCGTGTGTGTGTCCGTGTGTCCACAGTTTAATCTGTGGCCTATCTAAGATGAATTCGGTTAAATCAGAATGATAGCCACCATTCATCAATGTATCATGTGCATATTTTGGATGCACACTAAAAGGACTTGGTGTGTGATGACCAACCACAACAAACTTCTTATCGTGAACACCCTCTGTTACAGTTTTAATATAACCTAGCATCTTACGATGGTCTTGCACAGCATCTTCTGGACAGAAACGAGAAGGACTTTCCTTATGTTTAAATCCGATTTGTTTGTGAAAACCTTTTTCATCTTGTGTGTATTTTGGTCCGTTCTTACCATCGTCTGTGTATAACGGATTTTCTTCGTAGATTGGAACCTGACGAGATACCATACGATTAGAATTATCTACACAACGGAAGTCATTCATTCGTTGTTGAATGTGGAACAATGTCAAGGGGTCTTCCTTGTTCATATCTGTCCACAAAGTACCACCAATGAATGTAACTTCATCATGTAATGTCCACACTTCTTTGTCCAAGATTTGCAAGTTAGGCAGATACTTTAACTTTTCTTTTAAATGTGGAATCGTATCTTTAAAATCACCATGATAGTGTTCGTGGTTACCCACAACATATACTACATGAGGAAAGTTGTTGCAACAAGTATAAAAGAAATCATGGATACGGCGGCTCTTTTCAGAACCTCTACCAGCATGACCATATTTTAAATCTGGACTATCAACATCCAATAAATCTTTTGCAACACAAATGTCACCTGAAAGAATCAATACATCAGCACCCTCATCGTTAGTGAGAGTAATAGTTTTAAATTCGAGGTGAAGGTCGGAACATACAGCTATTTTCATAATACAACCATTATAACATAGGGAATGGCAAAATGTGGCAATCATGCCACATTGTTACCGTGATTTGCTGGTTACGGGATCCAGCGATTTCGTAACGTCAAGTCCGCTTTAAAACGCTTCGTACCATAAGTCGGTCCTAAGGTGAAGTCAATACAACGAATCTGGCTTCTTACCAATATTATATTTCGTTACCAATTCCCATTCATGCTTCTCTTTGAATGAGATAATTTTAATCTGATGTAATGGTGCAATATTGTCAATCATAATTTGTGGATTAATAATTGTAATCAAACCCCATTCTTCCAGTAACTTAGCAATTGCGTTTCGTCTTTGAATGTCATTCTCTGATATGTTGGCCGGTTTGCCATCAAGAGCAAACAGTTCCTTGAAATGCACAATATAATAATGGCCTTGCTTATGTAAAATATGGCAAGACTGGTATAGAATCCTTTCCTTGCGTGATGACACACCGATTCGTGTTAGTGTTTCACGAACCTTCAAAAAGTCATCCTGTTCGTTGAGTGTGACCTCGACAAACTTGCTTAAATCTACCATGATGTTTATCCACCCGTTTCGGTTTTTTCTTTTAGTTGTTGGATTTGTTCATCACTAAGTAGGCGCAGAGCTTCACGAGCTTTAGAATCTGATAGTCCATAGACCATCTTCACACATTCTATATCTTCACTTTTCTCAGACTTAACCCACTTGGCGAAAGGTCGTTTTGCAGACCTCACAGTATTTAGTAAAAAGTCGTTTTGAAGCTTCTTGTCAAGGAAGTGCCTACGATTCATCTCATTGGCATAGATTATACAGTCTTTATGGTAAGACAGAGACCGATTAGTCATAAATGGTACATAATCTTTCTCTGTAATCTCATCAACTATAATTTGTTTCTTGTTCTGAAGAATTGCATTTACATAGTCAAATGGGTTACTCATAACATTCTCACTAAGCCGACTGTATCAATAGCAGTAAGTAACAAGTAATTAGCAACCATGCCAAAAGATTTACGAGTGTAAGCAGCCCAACAATACATAGCACAACCAGTAATCCAAACCGGATATAAGGCAAGTAGGGGCGGATTTGGAACTGTGAGCGCCATTGTGATAGAGCATCCGATACTGACAAACCAAGCCAGTAGTTCAATGACAAAGCGTAGAGGGTGAGATTTCCAATCATCATGTATCCATTTGAAAATGTTAAATGTTATATCGTTCATTTGAATTCACAATTTACCATCAATTCAGTCAAGCAAGCAACCGTATTAATTTCTTGGTCAGCAACAAACGCTTGTTTATATTGATAGTCAGCTAGAATCAAAACGGCTTGTGGTATAGATTGTGGTTTTAAAGCTTCATACAAGTTATCATACAACTTGCGGAAGAATGTCGTAGCATCCACATCGTTACTTGCAACCCATTTACGAATCGCACCAAAGTCTTTCTCTTTAACGAACTTAATAATATCATTGATAGATACATCAACAATTTGTGCCAAGATGCCAGTATCAATCTTACCAAACTGACTATATCTTTGCAACTCATTGATGACACGGCGAAAATCTGGAAAGTGTTTCTTCACCAACTCAGCAATTACCTTGTCATCATACTCTACATTTTCACTTTGCAAAACCTGTTGAATTCTCTTAAAGAACTGTGCGGCCATCTGGCTCTTTTCGTTGCTCTTTAATTGAAAATCAATAACTGCACACCGACTATGGAGTGGGTCAATGATACGATTCTTAAAGTTACAGGTGAAAATGAACGAGCAGTTGCTTGCGAATTCTTCAATCGCATTACGCAAAGCAGGTTGTGTTGAGTTTGGGTTTAGATAATCTGCTTCGTCAATGATGATGACCTTACGACCACCAGCAAGCGACATAGACGAAGCAAAGTTTTTGATTTTAACACGGAAGGTATCAATACCAGATTCATCTGAACCATTGATAACCATTACATCACATCCAATTTCTTCACACATGGCTTTTGCAACTGTGGTCTTACCAACACCAGCACCACCACTTAGAAGAAGATTTGGAATCTTACCTTGATTAACATACTCCTGAAACGGTGTTTTAAGCCGCTCAGGTAATATGCAATCTTCGATTTTTTTAGGACGATACTTCTCTGTCCATAACAATTGTTCCATCACAATACCTCATAATATAATATAAAAATCAAAGTTGAGCTTTAAGCTCGTCAATACGCATTTGTAAAACAGAAGCAGCTGTGTTGAAGTGTCCTGTGCCTTCTTCTTTTGGTTTATAATAGAAATGCAAGAGTTTTCCTTTTTCCATTTCTAATACCGCAAGATACTGCTCATCTGTAATATCTAAACTTTGGTAATCAAAGTCTGTCATATTAGGCCTTTGTGAATGTAGAACCAGTTTCAGTTGAAATCCAGTATTGTAACTCTACTGTCTTGTGTTTGAAGTTAGAGATACCCTTAGATGAGATTTGCACATCATAGGCACCATCAAACAACTTAGCAAGATGCTCTGTCTTAAAGATGAAACGGAACTTATCACCATTACCATCAGCAACTTCAAGCGCATCGGTGTGGGCAGAACTATCAGACGAATCAAAAGCAAGAACTGTTACTTTAGAACCATCAGATTCAACCGCAATCTGTGGTGAACCCAACACACCAGATGCCTTCATAACCCATGAAAAATCTTCAGCAGATAGCGTGAATGATACTTCAGGTGATGGCATGGCCAACTGTTTCTCAGGTGGTGTATTAATCATAGATGGTTCGCAGAAGCGATACTTGATTTTACTACGACCCTTGTTACCAACAATCTTCACTTCTTTGTCGCTGAACTCAAAAGTTGGATTATCACTATGTAAAGAAACCACAGACAGGAACTTGTTCAAGTCATAGATACCGAAATTGGTAGGGATTTCTTCTTTGATTGTTACTTCAGCAAGAATGTTCTTGCCAGATGACATGGTCTTTAATACCTTGCCTTGTTTGAAAAAGATGCCTTGGTTAATCACACCAAAGTTCTTTAATACCTTAATTGTATCACTTGATAATTGCATAACATACTCCATATTGTAATTGAAACTTCATTATACTACACTTAAACTTATTTGTCAGGCGAATATTTAACATCATGCTCATATAAAAACATAAGGCAACACATAGCGTGAGCTAAGTGGTGCTTACCTGATTCGAGGTCGTTTACTTCACCTTCTTTCCATGCCCACAAATGCCTTTGTAGTGCATCAAAATACCTGCGTTTGGAATCTGGTACATATTTCCAATTATCAGGTTCATATTTCTCAGCACCGAAAGTTAGAATCTCAGCTGTCGCTTTGAGTGCAAGTGGTGGTAACAAACCATATTGCGGTTTGCCACCATCAAACTTGCGGCCGCCAGTCGTGGCATTTTGTGATTGTTTAATAATATCTTTAACAGAAGCATCTTCATAACCAGGATGATAAGGTGCTTCTGAAACCAGATTAACATTCTCAAGCATTACATCACGACCACTAGACATTATAGTTTACCGGTATACTGTGCAACAGCTGGCATATTACCAGTAAACGCATATGTACCGATATGCTGAGTTCTCATCCAAGGACACAGATAGATTTTACCACCCATCTTACGCCACATTTGACAGAACATATAATCTTCACTTAGATATCGTTCTGAACCACCACCAGTAATTGATTCAGTAGTATCAATAACAGTATCAAAGTAAGCATGAATGTATCGTGAGCCATCAAAGTTAGCTTGACCAACATGGTCAGGTTTGTAACGAATCAATGGATATTCTTCTGCCATCTTTTCAAATACATGGCGTTTAATCATCATATGACCAGTACCAATCTCTAACACTTCAAGTGGTTCTGATACTTGAAATTGACTGGTACCTTTAACAACGTTAAAGACATATTCGCCAACCAAGTTTTCAAGTTCTTTTGGTTCTAAGTCTGGATGATTTCTAGCTGCTTGAGCAATATTACTCCAGTTCATAGACTTCTTAGGATAGGGGCCACCAACAACATCTTTATCCAATGCCATCAATGCAAGGATATCTTGTGGTGAGTAGTGAATATCCGAATCAATAAACAGCATATGTGTGTAATCGCTTCGGAGAAATTCATCGACCAGATAGTTACGAGCTCTGGTGATTAGTGATTCGTTAAACAGGAAAGAAAACTTTGTTTCGATTCCGTATTTTGAGAATGTTGTTTGTAAGTCGAGGCACGACTTCACATATAAACCGTGAGCCATACCACCATACATGGGTGTGGCAATAAACAGTTTATTTTTCTTTAGTTCTTCAATGTTGACTTTGATTTCCATTATATACCCATAAAATAAAAAAGAGGAGAGATACTAATATATATCTCTCCTCATCTAGTGAAACCTAATTTATATTAGGCAAATGCACGTTCACCTTGCTGACGGAGGGCAGCAATACCAGCGGCAACGATGCGCTTGGTTGGTGAGCCTAAACGGTAGAAAGAAACCTTATCACCGTTTGCATTGATACGGCTATTCAAATAGATTGAATGACCTTCGTTACGCAACTCATTGATTGTTGCGGATGGGTTCTTTACACCAAATACAGATTGCATTTTAGCAGCTGTGAGTGTGTTGTAAGAACTATCTTTTGCCAAATATGACAATACTTTTTGCTTTGCAGACATTATTAAAAACTCCATTATTTAATTGAACCACTTTCAAGATAAGAATCTAAGGTGTGGTTCGAACCTCAGATATGTATAATAATAACAGATAAAGAAGAACAAGTCAAGCGTTTTACGGCAGACTTGTTCACTATTGCCTCAATTAGAATGGCGGTTGTTCTTCTGATTTAGGTTCTTCAGGCACTTCGGTAGGTTCGAGTGTCTGTGCCATCAATGTTTCGGTATTTGCACCAGCATCCACTTTAGTGTAGAGGTCAAGGAAAGACATCTTGGTGTCATCATCAAAACGATTCAAGCACAACTCAATGGCCTTCATACGATTACCAAACACACCATAAGTCTTACTGATATGCACCAAACGGCGAGTAGAAATCACTTCGTCAACTCCGCCTTCTACAAAGGTTTTACGAATCACATCAGCCCAAGTTACCAATTTCTCAGCAAACTCATCATCGGCTTTACCGTGATATGCCAATTCTTTTTTGATAATCTTACGCTCAACGGCAACTGGTGGCCAATCTTGTTCGTAGGTGTTTAAGAATCTTTCCAAGAAAGCTTCGTTAAGGACATTGGTGAACATATAACGACCATCATCTGAACCTTTACCTTTAGTATTGGCAGTAGCGATGATAGTGAAACCTTCAGCAGGTGCAACCATTTCATTTTTCTTTTTGAGCAAGAATGGTTTACCTTCTAATACACGCTGTAAACAGGAAAGATTCTGAGCACCATAATCAATCTCATCAACGCAAAGTACCGCACCTTGACGAGCAGCTACAGTAACTGGCCCATCTCGCCATTCCATTTGGCCGTTGATAAGCACAAAGTTACCAAGTAAATCTGATTCATCGGTTTCTGGTGTCATTGATACGCAAACGAATTTACGACCAAGTTTGGCACAAGCCTGTTCAGCAGACATTGTTTTACCATTACCTGAATGACCAGTAATAAAGATAGGATAGAATTTCTTACTTGCAATAATAGAAAGCAAGTCATCAAAGTTACCAAACGGAACATAATTTTTATAAGTGGCAGGAACCAAATTCTCGGTTTCAAGGTCAGTAACCACATTTTGAATACGATTACCGTGGCTGATTTTTTCTGTTGGCATTTTCATAACCTGTGCTGACATATTAATTGTTTCAGCAACTGGTGCTGATGATGCCAGACTTGGCACTTTGTAAAGACCACGACCAACACGGTTCGATTCGTCTTTAGTAAACCATTGAGCACCTGAAATGCCTAATGTATTGCAAATTTGTTTAATCTCTGATTTTGAGATTGTGCTCTTGCCTGTAGCAAGTAGCATAGCATTAAACTTTTCCTTGATTTCCACACGATTACTACGCATAATATAAACTCCATTTTTCACTAGATACAACCATTATAACACAACCACAGGCCTTGTCAAGCCCGCTGTTGTTTCTATACAACACTTAGGCAGCAATGCCATCAATGAACCGAGAGACCATCACACGGCTAACTGCCTTCTTTTTATTCATTTTCATAAATGCCGTTTTCAACTTACTTGCCGTAACCACACCAGTTACAACCAACTCATCATCTTCAATTTGCAAATCTTGACCACCAGGCATAATGAAGAATGAATCGTAACCTTTATTGTAGGATTGCAAGAATTTTTCACTTGTCAATTTCTTCACCATAGTCTTAACATATTCAGTTTTGTCAATTTGATAATAACGAGCATTGGCACTACCAGCATAAACTTGTTCTTTCATTGTTTTGCCATTCTTATCAATATATTTGTTGGTAAGACCAGCACGCATTTCACGAGCTGTGCCACCAGCAATAAAGAAACCAAAAATCTTTGCACCAGTTTTTGCTTTGTACCAGTCAAAAATACCGATACGCAAACCTTCTTCTGTTGTATAGTATGAATCATTGATACAAGATTCTACTTTGATTTGCAATTTAGAATCACGGTCTTTGATATAAACATTCTCAGATTTAGGATTGAATGAATTTGGACGAACCATTTTTTGGCCAGGTTTATTTTCCCAACCATAACAATCACGCTCTTGCATTACTGAATTACTATTATCAGCATCACCGTCATGGACAATTACCAGATTAACCAAGTCAAGGTTATTCACTTTGCGGAATTGTTGTGTGATTGGTTCAAGAGCAACTATCGCCTGAATTAATGGTGTATTACCAAGATGTTCATTAGTAGGACGACCGATACCCCAGCGACCACGAGCTTCGACACTATATGAATCACGCAAAGCAATCATATTACGGATTGAATTATTGAAATCCATATTACTCATTTTTGAATTAAGATATTCACGGAGAAATACTGTTTCAAATGCGAACTCATTAACTTCTGGTGTAAAACCTTTTTTCTGTTGTTCTTGTGGATAATCAGCATGACGACCATCGGTAGAATCACCAAAGCCATACACAACGAATGGAATATTCACTTTACGGCAGAACATGGTAATAACCAAAATCTGTTCAATAGAACCTGCCATATTCCTAGACATAGAACCTGAGCGGTCAAGTAACAAGACCACGCCGTGAGATTTACCCTTAGGGATTCTCATCATCTTCTTAAAGATATTATCTTCTACTTGGTATTTGTATAAACGATTGATATCAATATCACCAGTATTAGACACTTTAGCCTTCGCATAAGCACGAGCAGCTTTCTTCATTTCGAATTCTTTTGCCAACAAACCGATGTAACGGTCATTCTTAGATTTGAATTCTTTTACTTTTTCTGTATATTGCTTTTCAAAGCTTTCAGCACGGTGCTCAGATGATTTGTCAAAGTAATATTTACTTAATGCTTCTTGAACCCGTTTAGCAGGTGTTACGATAGCATCAAGGTTAGGTTTAGGGACTTTGCCATAAACATAGTTTTTGGATTCTGCTGATAATAGGTTACTTTCATTCTTACGGAAATTCTCATCAGTTTCACAATTAGGTTGGAACTGGTCAAAGTCGGATGCTTTAGAATCTTTTTCACGATTCAATTCATTACCAACATCATCACCGTAATCACCTTCGAAATCATCTAGGTCTTTATCTGAATTGCCTTTAGCTTCAGCTTTGTCGCCTTCAACATCGCCGTCAGCATCAGTATCAGAATCTTCTGAGGAATCACCAGCATCACCATCAATATCAGATTCGCCATCATAATCAGAATCGGCAGAATCATAATCTTCATCGCCTTCATCACCATCACCAGATTGGTCAACTTGCATAGAAGCCAAAGACTGTTGCATAGTTTCAAATTGTTCGTGCTTTGAATAATCAAAGACTGCTTTAGTTACCCGTAAAACATCTTCCCATGATTCACAAGCTTCTACTTGCTTAACAAGCATTCTTTCTTCATGGTTAAAAATAATTTCAGTAATGCCTGCCGATTTTGTATGAATATTCAATCGGTCAATAAATGACATTCCGTTAACATCACGGCTTTTAATACCAAAGAAATCACGGTCTAAAAGGTTCTGATAACCTTTAGTGAATGAGGTACGAATACCAGGAAATTTGCGTTTGATTTTTTTCTCAATACGAGCATCTTCAACAACATTCAAGAAGCCTTTGTATTTTTTACCAAGAGAGGAAACGGCATCATGCCAACCAGCTGCAGGAGTATAAAGTGCATGGCCAACTTCGTGACCCATAAGCAAATCATATAAAGCGCCAGACATATCTTGCCAAATAGGACAATACAAAACACGATTCATAGGATCGAATTTTGCCGTGCTGAGCTTTTGATGCTCAACTGTTAAATTTTCTGTGGCAAGTAATTTTGCCAATTGGGATTTTGATTCGACTGTAAATGCCATAGTATCTTTCTACTTAATTTATACAACCATTATACACGAACCACGAGGAATGTCAAGGCTTGATGTTGCGTGGAAGCAACACGCTAAGCTCTTGATTTAATTGAGGATTTTTAGCGACCTCTTGTAGGATATGACTGGTACCGTGGCATTGAAAGGCACGAATAACATCGGCAACACAGGAATAAAAGTGCATTTCTTCCTGTTCTAGTAGGGTGTGTGAGTAATCTTCTATCATGCAGCCATTATACACTACCGAAAATAGATTTGAGGCAATAAAAAGACCCTTACTTTTTACGGTAAGGGTCTAGTCTTTTCAACGATAAATGGAGATTTATTTGAAAAATTGGAGCGGTGTCTATGATTCGCACATAGCGCCTGAGTTGGACACCCAAACTGTTCTACAACCACCGCATATTCTGTGTATATAATTATATATGCTTTTTATTTGAAAATCAAGCGCTTTTATAAAGCATTGCCTATAAATAGGTGTATGTCGCCGAGCGGTAACTCGCACATACTCTAACATTGTAAAGGAATGCCAGCATGACTATTTATGCCTCTATCTATAAGTGTACCAATACTATAACCAACGAAAGTTATATTGGTTATGATTCTAATTGGCCATCAAGAAAAACCAAACACTTATATGATTGTGCCAATCCAAATTCAAAAAACTATAATTGCCATTTTTATCGAGCTATAAGAAAATATGGAATTAACAATTTTCTTTGGGAAGTAATATATCAATCTTGGGACAAAACCTATTGTCTTAATGAAATGGAAACAACATTCATTAAAGAATATGACACTTTCTTAAATGGTTATAACATGACCTATGGTGGTGAAGGAACTTTAGGAAAGAAAAGTTGGTTAGGCAAAAAACATTCAGATGAAACCAAAAAGAAAATAAGCGAAGCATCTAAAGGAAAAATTCGGTCTAAAGAACATTCGGAAAATATTTCTAAAGCTGCTAAAGGTAAAAAAAGAAAGCCTTTTACTGAAGAACACAAAAGAAAGCTTTCAGAATCTCACAAAAAAGTTCATCTTCCCACTTGACTTAAATACTTATCTTTGGTCTGTTGCCAATCTAGGAAAATAAGGTCGTCATAGAATAATGTTTCATATGATACTCTGTCTTTCTTCATCAACTGTTTGATACGACCTTTAGCGTGTTTGATTTTCCAAATATCAACCAATGCCTTGTAGCTTGTATCAAATGATTTTACCAATTTATCTTCTTTGATTTCACCACGGAGAAACTCATAAGAGTTATCATACAATGGTGAGAAGTAAATGCCTCGAGCATGGTCAGTTCTAATCAACTCTTTAGGAATGCCAAGTTTACTATAAGTGAAACCTAGTGAGCGATTCTTATGGTCACGCTTGTATGGTTGACCTGATGGTTTCTTTGCAACATACCATTCAAAGTATTTACGAGTATGATTCTTCTTCAACCAGTTAATGATATTGCCACGAACTTCTCTACTTGGTTCAAATGATACTGAACCTGCCGTGAAGCCCATCTTCTGCCAATGGTCAAGGTTATCATACTGTGATAGACCATCAGCCTTTGTTCTGCCATACAATGATGTAGTAGTTACACCAACAAGAACATCACCATACTGTTTCTTCCAAAGTCTTTGCACTTCATCAGATAGGCAGAGTAATGCTAGTAACTTACCACCAACATAATTAAAACCTAGTGGTTGAAATGGCACAATAGTAGAACCAATTGCCGTGTGATTAATCATACTGCCTTGTGTCTTTAGTTCACGAGGCCAACCAATCACTTCATCACGAGGAGTAAGGTCTAAGAAGTCAGATGATATACAGATGACACCTAGATACTTGCCAGTCACCTGGTCACGAACCAAGAAGTTTAGGTTGCGACCAATGTTACTGTTGTTCTTCATTGTTGAAATGAAATTACGAACAGTATTCCATCTTTCAGGCAAGTCTTTGCTTCGCTTCTTCTCAACTTCAAATGTAGAACCATCAATACCAATCTGCATATCTTTACCAGAATCATCTGTGTATTCTAACACAGGTTCAAGGTTAAGATAATCTTCGGCTGTCTGTGGGATCCAAATAGAATCTTTTACTTCATCAACAACCTTCTGTTGGTTAGGTTCAACTAATTGTGTTTCTTCACCAAACAATGTATGATTAACAATAGTAGGATACTTCTCTTTTACTTCACACCACTTCTGATATAAAGTATATTCTTTCACATCCATTTGCGAAACATAGGAGAGGTCGTTAATGACTTGTTCTTTGAGAACACTCTCATCAACATCAACCCACGATTCAGCAGGATTTTCTTCCTGCCATTGGCGGTACTGTTCTTCTATATCTGCTTTTGCATCAATCATCGTTTATACAATCTCGAAATTTTCTTAATTAGTTTCTTTTGTTTTTCTCTTGCCATCTGTAATGCAAGTGGCTTAACTTTGTCAATCATACGAATACCATTCATATGGTCTAGTTCGTGTTGAAAACATCTTGCAGTTAATCCATCAAATCGCATTTGAACCTGCCCGCCGTTTTCATTGTAGTATTCAACTTCAATCCACTTAGGTCTGTCTATCATAACAGATAAACCTGGAAAAGAGAGGCAACCTTCTTTGTCTTTTTCAATGTCATCCGAAGAAGCAATAATCTTAGGGTTAATACAAGCCCAAACATTCTCACCACCACCGATTACAAAGATTCGTTCAAATACACCGCATTGATTTGCCGATAGACCTAGACCATTGTGTAACTTCATGGTCATCTTCAATCGCTTGATTAGTTTATTAGTCAATGGACTTGGCAACTTGCGAATGTCAAATTCAGGAATTGCCTGTTGAAGCATTGGATGATTCTCATCAAACAATGGCAATGGTGTAATGTTCTCGGCTTCAGCAACGGCTGCGCCTGTATCAATAATAAATTCTTCACTCATGTTTCATCACCCAGTTTTCTGCACAATTTTCGGCATCTTGTTCTGTTGTAAAATACTGAGCATCATTATAATCTAAATCAGCCTGATAAAGCAAGGCTAAGAACCTATGATTGCCAATATCTGTAAAGAATACTTGTCCTGTTTTGTTGCCATCGGTAAACTCATGTAATTTTTTAAACTCACTCATAATTCTGTCCACTTTTCGGCATATTTTTTTGCCTCGGTTATGTTATCAAAAAACTGTTCTTGTTCGGTTTCCAAATAACCATCAAACAAAAAAACTCTAAACTCTTTATCTCGCCTATAAATCCTGGCTAAACGATTACCTTTTTGATATGATTCTAATTCATTATTCATTTTACAATCCTACTAAAGTT
>JAUKPQ010014721.1:0-13788 GCA_032273045.1 Chloridella minuta
TGAAAATATTGGTGATTGTTCGTGCGTAATAGAGCGCACTAGCGCGCAGATGGGACCCGTTGCAGATTTGGGGGGTGGGGGTGCGAGGGGCGATAGGGCTAAAAAAGACTTGCTTTTCTTAGAAAATCCGGTATAATGGTTCTCAGGTTGTCGTGCACCGACGGTGCCCAGCCTAATTGGAGATAGATATGACAATCACTACTAAATCACGCGCACCAAGCGCAAGCCGTAAACCTACCACTAAAGTGGTGCAACAAATGTATTATGTAAACGAGACAACCCAGCGCGCCGTTGAAACGAAGGCATTCAATTACACTGAAGCCCAATTGGCGGGGAAAGTATCTGCCTCGGTAGAACATGGCGCTATCATGGCCTTGTTTAGCGGAGCGGAATTGCCAACATTCAAAGGCTTTCAAGAAAGCGTAAAGGCTAGCAATAAAGTTGCGCCGGTAAAAGACCGCGTAAAAATTCCAACGGCAAAAACGGCGGGTTATGGCGCGCTTTACCAAATGTTCAACAATATCGCCAAAATTCGCGAGGCCGAAGCATTAGGTTTCGCACCACTAGCTTATTGGAATGCTAAAGCCATAACAGCAAAGCGCGAGACTGAGCCCAACATTAGCTACATTCTGAAAGGTGCGCGCGCTATTATCAACGGCGAGAAAGAGGAGCCAACACCTTTTGAGATTTTTGAGAAAGGCTTAAAGCTAGCATATAAAGGCGCGCTAGAATTCAAGAATGACAAAAAAGCGCAAGCCCGCGTAGCCAAATTGCTAGCCATAGCGCAAGCGGATAACATAACACTCGAGACCGAGACCGAGACCGAGACTGAAGCCGACGCAGAATAGTTCTTAATTAAGGAAAAAAGCCCCGCAAGGGGCTTTTAAAGCAAAGGGAAATATCATGGAAAATCTCGAATTCAATGTATCAGAAACGCAAGCCGTAAAACTTTTAACCTTGTTAGTTTTAATTCCGTATTACACTTCAAGTTTATCGAGAGAGCAAGAAGAAACACGAAACGATTGGATAAATAAAATTGGTTGGCACTTCCCAAGTTTAATGAAATAACACCAAGCTCCGCGAAAGCGGGGTATTTTTTTGCCCCTAATTTTTGGGGGTTAGGAACCAGTGTCAATTCAGCAGGCGGGGCTGCGAAGCAAAACTAAGCTTTATGGTTTTGCGTAGCTGACCTGACTGCTAAGAATTGAAGGCTAGTGGGACACTGGTTCCTAAAGCCTAGCCTGCGTAAGACGCGCGCGTAACGCGACAAAACATAGCGAAGTTCTTATTTAAGAACCTTATCGTGGAACATACGGAGACATTTAAGACAATCGAATACATACTATGCGCTTCGTGTCAAGGGCAAGACAAAGTTCTTATTTAAGAACCTCTAAAAAGATACATTGTGAAAAATACTTACGCGGACGATACGGAGACACATGTTTAAATCGCGGATAATCGTGGCCAAAAAGTAACAATGTTATAATGTGAAAATTAGTTTTTCAATTTGTGAATGCCCTAGAAGCAAGGACTGGCTTCAAAATCAGTGTGTATTGTAGTAAGTTATTATAAATATTTATAAAAGAATATAATAAATCTAAACGCGCTTTTTATATTGTGAATGAGAGTGTTAGCCTTCTCTGCCCAGTTCATACTTTATTTTAACTATAACTTATTAACATTATATCTTTTTGATACTTTCGCCTTTATATTACAAGCACTTATATTGTGAAAAAAAGCTTTAACATTGTATCTTTTTCCTATAACATTGTATCTTTTCAAGGAGAGCACCATGCGTTTAAACCAATCAACCATCCGAAACATGTTTTACTACGAGCCGTTCCAAGGCATTCTATATAAACACTCGCGCAAATCACGCACACCCATTAAATCCCCATCCGTAAAAATCAAATACAACGGAGACGAATTCATATTCAAAACGAGCACGATAATCTACATGTATATGAAAGGATTATATTGCCCATACATACGACGCGAGGACGGTAACCCCGCAAATAACAAATGGTTTAATTTTAAGGTAAACAAAATAACCGAAGCGAACCTTACTGAAACCGAAATACCGTGGGCAAGTAGAGTGTTTAAACGACGCCTATCGAAGAATAACGTGGAAGGGGCTTGACTTTCGTTCCCAAGTGTGCTACAATGTAGTTTAGTAAGTGTAGTAATTAGTAAGTAGGGCAGAACACACGCCCAATCGCTCTTTAACAAATTGTATGGTTACCGAAAGGTTCTTATTTAAGAACTTAAGTGTAGGCGACAGCCTACATGGTGCGGATGAACCGCATACAGGTTAGTAGTCATAGTAGATATAGTAACGGGCAGTAAGCAAAGCCTATCAAGTAACTCGTGCGGACTGGGATGAACTCAAAAGGGTGAGACGGTCAGTATTCACGACAGCATCTACTAATAATAAACACACGCTACTATGCAGGCGTGCTACCCCATAAGACCAAAACCTGTATCACGACATCGCACAAGCTCTTAGATATTTTCGGTAACCGATAAGCACACCCCGCGCATGGCACGAACGCGTGTAAGTATAGGACTATTGTGTAGTAGCAATCCCTAGAAAATGCACAAGCCTAAACGCGGGGACAGAGTGCCTTATTATATGGATTAGATTAGTTTTTCTAGTCTGTATAACATAGCACCTTTGTATTATTTACTTAACAGGAGAATAGCCATGGATTGGAAAGATAAATTAGCATTGGCATACGGTATACAAGCCGAGCCGAAACAAACAAAGTTCTTAAATAAGAACCAAAGACATACAGGTAGACACGCACTTAAGCCATACCTTGGTGTCGTTGAGTTCCCGCCCTCGCGCGGTGGTGGTGCATGCTGGCTAAAGTCTGCGATTGCCTTACGAAAATATCAGGACTTAAACTATAAGGTGATGTGGCTATGAGCTGTCAAATCTGTCAAGAGGATGTGAGCCATGCAAGGTGGGCTCTAGGGTATCGCACATGCCTCGCATGCGGTGATAAAGAAGCAAGGCAAGTCAAGCACACAATAGTGCCCATGCCCAAAAGCAATTACATAGTAGTAACGGACATGGCATTGTTGCGTGGTTTAAATAGTTCACACAAGGGAGGAGTAGCATGAAACAACTGTATGCAACTGATTATGTATTACTCAACGCGGATGGTCAGCCTTTAGAGGGGTTGGATGTTATCTATTCAGTAACGGAAGTAATTAAGCTAATCAATACTGGGTTCGCATTGGAAAAGAATGAGCAGTTCGTTGCCATGACAGACTTACCGAAAGCATTGCAGGCTCGATACCTTGCACATTTAAACGAGGAGTTAGCATGAGCGACATCAAGACAAAGCGGGCAGTAAACAAACTCATGGGCATCAATGCATATACAGTTGCAGTGCGGATAACAGGTTATTACAACATAGTAGTTGATGCAGAAAATCAAGAAAGAGCCGAGGAGTTAGCACGAGACCATGTATACATATGGGAGGACTTGAGTTATCAAGGTGATGTAGAGATTGACCACATAGAGGAGATAGAGTATGACTAACGACCAGTTAGATAAGGTAGTTTTTTGGGTGTGTGTAGTAGTAGCAGTAGTAGTTTTTTACTTTAACTTAGGAGAATAGAAATGGAAGGTATCAATAATGTAGTATCACTAGCCGATGCTAGTGCAATTATCGCGGCAACAGGCGACCACACAACAACAATCCTAGTAGGCGAGCCTGGCATTGGTAAGTCTAGTTTGCGTAACGACATCCTAGCCCGCTTGGGTTGGGGGCAAGACCAGTGCGTGTATTTAGATGCACCTTTGCTAGACTTCCCCGACTTCTATATGCCTAGCGTAGTAGATGGCAAGACAAAGAAAGCATTCGCGGATGAGTGGCATTTAGATAGCGATAAGCCACAGCTTTACATGATTGACGAGATAGGCAAGATGGCGGGCGTAGCAAAGCCAATGATTACTAGGTTCTTATTAGAGCGCACAGTATCAAGCATGCCTATCCCTAAGGGTTCGATTGTATTTGCTACCAGTAACTTATCAACAGATGGTGTTGGCGATACATTCCCCGCTCACTTAAACAACCGCGTATCTACATGCGAAGTGCGTAAGCCTAATCATGCCGAGGTAGTTCAGTTCGGCACGACGCATAACATGAATGGCACGCTAATCTATTTCATAGGCGAGAACCCCGAGGTGTGCCAGTCTTACCGCGACCTTGATGCAGAGCAGTTAGCCAACAACAAGCACATCTTTAATCCCAAGACTAACACCAAGCAGTTCTGTAGCAATCGTTCGTTTTGGTTTGTATCTAATACACTGAACAAGATGGAAGCAGGGTTCTTAAATAAGGAACAAGCAATGGCTCATATATGTGGTGCGATAGGTGCACCAACCACGGCAGAGTTATGGGCGACAGTAGAATTAGCCGACAGCTTACCCTCACGCAAGTCTATCTATACCGACCCGAACAATGCGCGTATCCCCGATAGCCTAGCTAGTCAGTTGTTATTATCGACACGGCTTGCATCGGGATTAGATAACGACAATGCGGATGCCACAACAAAGTATATGACTAGACTTGAGGCAGAAATTCAAGCAGTAACAGGCAGACTAATCTTTAAATCCAAGCCGACAGTTGCTATGCGTTCGAAAGGTATGCGTGACTGGGTTCAAGCGTTCACTAAGGAGTTCGTATAATGACTATCGCTAACAAGGAAGACTTCGAAGCCATGTGGAAAATGCGCTATGGCAACGACAAGGTTAGGTATAGCGAGGCGCGCAAGTTCCTAGATGATTTTAATCTAGCTACGGAAACAAATCTAAAGCTAGCGCGCTCGCTTGATAGTGATAGTGGTTATGAGGTATTTAACATAGGAGAATAGTATGGGTTACAGAAGTCAAGTAAGAAGCTGTGTGTATAGCGACGATGCCGAGTTGTTTGATGCATTCATAGCGGGGCAGAAGTTAATCAATAACATCATATGGGAAGGGTTCGGTAAGAACCTTGATTTTACTGAAAAAGAATACACACATACCCAACCGCTTGCAGATGGTAGAACTAAGCAAGTATATAAAATCCTAGACCTGTATGGGGATGATTGGAAGTGGTATGACAGCTACCCCGATGTTAAGGCGTGGGATAAGTTTATACACGATGCCGTTGATGCGGGACTTAACTACGAGTTTTGTCGTGTAGGTGAGGAGGATGGCGACATCGAGTATGACAGTGGTGGCGAGGAAGTGCAGTATTTTTTATCAACATTCACAACAATCAATGTAGATTACTAAGGAGATAGAGATGGACAAAATTAATTTAAGCAATCAAGCAATTCTAGTAGAGCTAAACATTCGCGTGCCTAGCTTCCGCAAACTGGATAAGAAAGTATCTAAAGAAGTAACGACCGCAAAGGGCGCAGATGATGGCGCGGGTAGGTTCAATAAGAGCTTGCTTGCGGGTGTTGAGCAGTTAGAAAAGATACAGAAGTGGGTAGCATCAGCGCGTGTTGAGTTCTATACAAAGACATTGCCATGGTCTGATAGCGGTCAGCGGCTAGTAGATATCCGTAACTTCATAGCGGTTAAGGACTGGCTCAACGACATGACGACCGAGTTTAATCAGCTATCCAATGACTTCGTTGCAATGTATCCCAACCTAGTATCCGCACAAGCATTCAAGATGGGGACTATGTTTGACCGCACAGAATACCCCGATGTTAGCGATATAGCTAGGCGATTTGGCTTTACCTTTTTCTTTACACCCTTACCCGAGCGTGGTGATTTCCGCGTAGATGTGGGGCATGAGATAGCGGTGGAGTTAGAGGCCGAGTATGAGCGTGTGTATGGTGAGCGCACAACCCAAGCGATGGAGGACTTATGGACTAGGTTGTATAAAGTAACTAAGCATATCAGCGACAGGTTCAGCGATAACGACGACGGGCAAAAGAAAGTTCTTAGGGACAGCGTGCTTGATAACGCGCTTGAGTTATGTAGCCTGCTTTCTGTTATGAACGTAACACATAACCAAGACCTTGACTGGGCACGCAAAGAGTTAGAGGAAGCCTTGCATGGTGTGGATATGAAAGATGTGCGTGAGAGTGATGGCGTGCGTAAGTCAGTGAAAGCAAAGGTAGACGAGCTGTCTGATAAGTTAGGTTGGTAGTCATGACAATCGTAGAAGCTAACAACATACTTAGGATGTTTAACATCCAAGCGAAACGCGAGGTGAACAGGTGGTATGTAGCAAGCCTTACCGCGACTGATAATGGTGAAACATTATGGGGGCACCTAGGTATAAAGGGTAACACCGAGGAAATGTGTGAGTATGCGCTATCACACATCGATGCAATTCGTAGGTTTAATGGCGAGAAATAGGTTCTTATTTAAGAACCACAACAAAGGAGATAGAGATGGACTTAGTAAAACGTATTAAGAAACAAAACATTGCCATCATGGGTAACAAGGCATGGATGGCATTGGGTGGTGTGATGTGTTTCGGTAAATGGGAAGTATCAGAGACCATGCCGACCGCTTGCACCGATGGTAAAAATGTGTGGTATGGCCGTGAGTTTTGTGAGCCGTTATCCGACGAGGAACTACGCTTTCTAATCTTACACGAGACAATGCACAAAGCAGCTATGCATATGTTCCTATACAAACAGTTACACACATTAGATGGTCAGCGCGCCAATGCAGCTTGCGATTACTGGATTAACAATGAGTTAATCAAACAGGACAATAAGACAGGCTTCATTAAGATGATTGAGGGTGGGCTATACAATCCTAAGTATGACAAGATGACTGTCGTCGATATATTCAAAGACCTCGAGCAGTATAAGCAACAACCTCAAGATAGCGAGGGCGACGAGGCGGGTGAGGGTGAGGGTGAGGGTGAAAACAGTCAGAACCAGTGTCGCACCACGGGCAAGGACGCGCAGGGAAATTCCATTACCGAGGGTTACCATCAAGGTGGTGGCATGGATGAGCATGACTGGGATAGTTTGTCAGACGATGACAAGGCTACGATAGAGAAAGATATCGAGATAGCGATACGACAAGGTAGACAGCTAGCGGGTAAGATGGGTGGGGATAAGCCACGCATGATAGATGGGTTACTCGAGGGCAAGGTAGACTGGGCAAGTGAGTTAGCCGAGTTTGTTAAAGAGCGTATGGCGGGGCGCGACGAGAGCAGTTGGTCTAAACTTAATCGTCGTATGTTTAATGTAGGTTATTTCCCCGGCTCAATATCGAATACCACAGGTAGGCTAGCGATTGCACCCGATACATCGGGGTCTATTTGGGGTGAACAATTGTCTAGGTTCATGGGCGAGATTAAGAAGTTATGCGCGGAGCTCAAGCCTGCTGGAATTGATATCCTATGGTGGGATATGGAAGTATGTAGTGTGCAATCATTCGAGCAAGACCAATTAGATAATATCGAGAGTTACCTCAAGCCAGTAGGCGGTGGTGGCACAAGCCCACAATGCGTAGCGGATTGGTTGTCCTTAAATAAGAACCTCAACCATGAGTGTGTGGTGTTGTTATCCGATGGTTATGTAGATGGCTTTCCAGTCTTTGAAATCCCCGCGATGTGGGTTATGACTACCAATGTTGTAGCCGAGCATGGTAAGACTGTAAGAATGGAGGATATCTAATATGATTGTAACACCACACGCCCTTGAGGGGCTACGCATATGGGCAATGGTATGGGGGCAGAATGGCGTAAACTTTGATGAACTAATTGAAGCTGAAATGCTTCGTTTCTTTATATTAAGTGAATATGAATCGTATGGGTATCTAAAGCGCGAACACCTTAAAGGTGTCAGTGCATACAGCCTAACCGACCGCGCATTAGAAGTAGTTAGGGGGACAGCATGAACATCGAACCGAACCGACTGATTAAGTTACAGTTTGAGGGTATTAGTTATAAACGAATAGCGCGTAAGGCAGATAAGTCTACGCATTCAATCAAAGCATGGGTAATGGGAGGGTATGGATATGACCGCAGAGTTAGCAGTTAAACCACCAAGCTATGAGGAATGGCTTGAGTTGCAATGGCAAGATGATGGATGGTGGGATTGGTTACTACAATCAGAGAGTGAGTATGCTACTAATGAATTAGGACTAGAGATTGACCCGAAGGAAGTTTACTTTGATTTATATCATAACCGATGTGCGGGCAATGGGTATATCTCAGACTACCCTAAGTTTGTTAATGCACATTATGACCGATTAGCTAAGGTGTCATTCGTTTATACAGAGATGCTACGCGATGACATGATTAAGTTTAAGTGGGAATTAACTCGCAATAATAACTTAACAACAAGAGAGTATGACACGACTGGCTACTGGGGCGATGACTATGAGTTTACTCAAGGGTTCTTTAAGGGCATGCAAGTGAGCCCGCTATATACCGCCGAGCCCGATGCTACGAACGAGGCATTTGAGGAGGAGTTACTAGATATCATCAAGGATTATTTTAATGACTTGTTGCGGGCATTACAATCAGAGGACGAAGTTCGCACATCAACAGAGGAGTATGAGGAATGGATAAAGAATTGTTGGAATCAGTAATGAAGTTATATTCGATAAGTATTCGTGTAGCTTGTTATTCCGATGATGAACTCGGTGACCGCTATGCGTTTGTTATCGAGGGGCTGTCGCCCAAAAATCAAGTAGGGCAAGTGTATCGAAGTGAGGAAGATGCTATGCATTATGCACGGCATTTAGTTTATTCAACATGGCTTTTAGGGAGACTGTAATCATGGCATTTGGAAATTCATTTGATTTTAATATCGAAAGTTTTGAGCAATTAGAATTTTTATATAACAAGGTTAAGCCTATTAAGGAGAAAGACCGTGGCACACAGCGCGACATTCGCCCAATCAATAGCCGTAATCAAAAGCATGTGCGAGTAGAAAAGATTGATGTCGATACATATGCTTGTGCATTTTATAATACGCAGTGTGTGATATATCATCGTAATGGTGAGCTAGAAGTTAGAACAGGTGGGTATGCTACACAATCAACGACAGGGTTTATCAATGCATGTATGCCGATGTGGTGGCAAGCATACAGAATGCAATCAATGGTTCACTTATATGATAGGAAGTTAAGTAAATACTACATTGTAGGTGATAGCCCAGTAATTATTAGTGATTGCAGAGGTGGGCCGTATGAGGTAACGAATGCGGTAGTGCCCACCAAGAATAAGGTTAATCGGGTAGAATCAAAAGCAGCTCGTGCTAAGTATCAACCATTTCTTACCTTTGCTCGTGGGTTTATGGAAGTATTAGGCATGCAAGTGCCTAGAGATAATAGCCTTCCTTGGGGGGAGGGTGCAAGACTAAGACACGATTTTTACACTAACCCCGAAGCATTTCCCGAGGATAATTACTTATTACTACTATCTGCTATAGCGCATCAACGCTATTGGCCATACACATACCCTCAAATAAAAGCACAATTATATAAAGCGGGCACAGTCTATGACCAAGTTGAACTACCAATGGGGACTAGGCAAGGGCGATAAATGAGTGTAGTATGGTTAACCAACACAGCAAGGGGAGAATTATGTGTACGAAATTAAACTGAACGATGATATGACAGTTAAGCTGAAACAATTCAGCACGGAGTTCAAAGGGTCAAATTCATCCACGACTATCTATGCAAGCGAAGCTAACATGCCCGATGATTTACGAACAAAGCTATCGGCGCTTAAGATGCTAACACCACCCGATGGGTATGAGGAGATAGGTCAGCGCGTGGATGATACAATCTTTTGGGTATATGACTAAGGAGAATGATATGGAAGTAACAGTAAAGTTAAGTTGGGCGCGAGTGGGTCTCATGCTAGTTTATCTAGTGGGTATTGGTGTATTTACCTATGAAAGACAGTGGGCCCCCGCGTTGTTAATGGTCTCGCTAGTATATTGGACCAATGCGGCATGGTTTCATGAGGGGAAAGGTAAGCGTTTGATAGCGTTACTATACGAAGCTAAAGAATTGCTAGAGCTAAGACGAAAAGAACCAGTGTCAGAAAAGGAGAACGAGTAATGTTTGATTACATAGAAAGAATATTCGACGAGTACGGCCATGGGTTAATAGTAAAAAGCATGTATGGCTTAAAGGTTGAGCCCGACCCAAACCGTGAGAAACGAGTGCAGGCCGTGATTAAATCAATGGGCGACAAGTATTTACTGGCAAAGCCAGTGGGGAGATTAAATGGAAGACCTTAACGAGCGGGACTTGTTTGCTATGTTAGCTATGACAGGGTTGATTGCAAATAACGGATTTTGTAAGGGCGTCGTGCCCATGTCATACGATATTGCAGATGCGATGATGAACGAAAAAAGAACACGCGATGCAGGCATTACCGCATATGGGAGATACGATGAGTAAACGAGATAATGAAAGAGAAAAAGAGCGGTCAGCTAGGAAGAAAGCTGATATCGATGCTGAAGTAAATCACAATAAAGAGATTGTGTATAACTATGTTGCCGCTCGTAAGGATGTATTAGGTTCAGTTTGTGTTGAAGAGTTACAGTTTTTTGCAAAGGGTAAGGTATACCTAGAGTGGCTATCGTTACATGGGTACTTAGTTCGGATGAAGCGCACAGTCGATAGCAAGCGCCAGTATGTATACAACGCAGTGAAACCTTTTGTAAATCCTACCGCTAATGTAGTTAAAGCGCAACCGACTAAAGCCGAGGAAATTGTGCGTGGTGTTACTAGGGTGTTCAAACTATTAGACCGAGAACAAACGCCGATGACTAAAGAAGATAGAGAAAGACTTAGACGTTCGACTAAAAGCGTCTCAATCGGAAGTAGCATGAACATGTTTGGGAGTTGGTAATGGAAAAATTAGATAGTAAGAACCTCGAGAGTTTTGGTGAAGCCGTGCGTAGGGTAGTACTAAGTGTGCCTAACACAACGAACAGCAACCTAGGCACATTGATTGAGAATATATACCTACGCTTTCAAAAGGAAGCCGAACGAGATGCGAGGGACAGAGCCAATGGTAAACTTAGTGATTGAGTATGTGCAGTGCTATTGGCAAGCGTTTGGACTGGGTATGTTATGTATGTATTTAATAGGAGAACGGAATGAGCGACGGAATGACAGACATGTATGATGAAGAGAACGCACTAGCAAGGCAGGTGGGGGGTAATCACTATGCTGAAATGGCAATACAGCCAGTCGAGTTTATAGTAGCTAATGAGTTAGGGTTTTTAGAGGGCAACATAGTTAAGTATGTATGCCGACACCACGCTAAGAACGGCGCAGAGGATATCAAGAAAGCAATCCACTACTGCGAACTGTTACTGCAGACTAAGTATGGGGATGAGTGATGACTAATGCATATGGATGGACTAAAGAAGAGGAAGAAGCCCGAAACCTTTTTGCCGCAAGTGCAATGCATGCAATGTTGATGCGAGATAAATCTGAATTTCCGGCCACTATGACTATATCAGCGTTTGCTTTTGAAATGGCTGATGAAATGATGGAAGCGAGAGATGACGGTTTAGAGTTGCGAGCAGAGATGATAAGGATAGGAACAGAACCAGATGTGGGTGCTACTTGACTTTGATGGCGAGCCGATAAGGTATTACAACTTCCCTGCTAAGGGTACGGTCGAGATAGTGGAAAAGAAATTAACTTTAGATGAACTGATGGAACAATTAGGAGAAGCACCATGGTAAAAGAAGAAGCAAAAGCAATGTCCCCTGGAGAGTTACGGGGAGCTTTAACAGCTATGCATCACGGATTAATGAGTATGCAATCTAGGCTTGACGACCACGAGAAAGTAATCGAACAGCTTATGTTAGTAATGCAAAATCTTACTGCGGGTCAAGTGCCCAATGGATTCAGACAACCTAAGAAAGGAAACTAGTATGAAAAGCAAACGAACGATGCCAAGGTGGGTATGGTGGAAGAAAGGCGAGTGCGTAGTTGAAGTGCTCAAGACAGGTCATTTTCCAACAACTATCATAGGCAAGCTACCAAGTGGCAAAGAGTCAGAGATAGACATCGACGAGCTAGACTTGCACAACGAAGGAGTTGAAGTATGAAAATCACATTAGACTTATCAGACACAACGCAGTTAGCCGAGATACTGGACGCCATAGTAGGCGCACACTTGAAGTCAAGTAGGAGACAGATAGTTGACTGGCACTCAACCCACCCCGACGACGTGGAGTACGACACCAAAGTAATAGGGGCGTTGGATACAGTAATTGCATACTTTACAGGAGATGATGATGCCGTGTAATCAAAACTGTGAGCAAGGCCGTAACTGCAACTGTGATAGAACAACGGATAGGGCGACGGTAATTGTAGTAACGTTACTACTTGTTGCTGTAGTTTCTATGGGATTTGGAGTTTATAAACTAATACATGGAACTAAAGGACAAGACTGTGCAGTAGAAGTTAGGTTTAAGGACAGCACTGCCACTTATATCGGGCGAAGCGTATGACTGACGGCTACTGGTGTGTGATATGCCAACGCTTTATTGAAGCCGATGAGGATGGGTTGATTGTGCATGATGACATACCCCACGGTGACATAACCTTTGATGAAGAGGACAGACCACAATGATTTATACAAGAGTTAATGATTATGTGTTGTTTATATTGCCAACAGTTGCTATTGGCGTTGATTATAACGAGGGCAAGCATTGGTTTTTAGAAATTGCTTGGTTTAATTATGTATTGGGATTTGGTGAGGCTAACAATGACTAAAGACGAAGCATTAAAGACAACATCATATACAACACCTATGAAATGCCAACATAAAAATGGTTGGTATGCGGACATAAAGTTTTGGATATTTACTAGACGTATCTTTTTATGTTCAGATTGCGGGGAAGTGATATATGAAAAATAAAGACGAAGCATTAAAGATGGCGATTAAAGCACTATCACAATATACCGATGTAGTAGGACATAGATTCAATGCAGAAACATGGGGCGATATTGAAGATAAAGGCAATCCTGCTAGAGAAGCAATCAACGCTTGCAAAGAAGCACTAGAACAACCAGCGCAAGAACTTGAGGCTTATCTTAGAAGTGCAATAGATAACGCTAGAGATGTATGTAAATACCTAGACCACGATATGGTTGAAAAAGCCAAAACAAATACTCAATTCTTTTGGGATGACTTGGATAAGATTAGGGAGTTAGAAGATGTACTATCAAACAGTGAAACCATTTGAACAATGGATGCGTGACAATGTATATGGAAAGATGGCTCCGAGTGCCGAGATAAAAGAATTATTGGCGATGGCATTTGAAGGCGGACAAAAACACACCCACCCTCATCAATGGCAAGGATTAACGGATGATGAGATAGCTTCGATACCGCTAGATGAACATACAGTGCAAACAGTAGAAAAGATTTTAAAGGAGAAGAACACATGACAACGGGATTTTTACGGGTTGATATAAACAAGGTTCAAACTTTAGAAGAAATTAAAGCAGTGCTTAAACTAACACTCAGGCTCCAAGGATGGGATGGAGAAAAAGATATCGTCGTGCATACTGACATCGTAAATGAGATGCCAATACTTAATAACTTAGTTAAGGATAAGAACACATGATTGTATACACCGAAGTAAGGTATGACGAGTACGTAGGGTTTATATCATCAATCCATACAGAAGAAACGCTACACAGTAACGTTAAGTTTACTTTCGATGACAACGGCACGCTAATAGACGTAGAGTTTGTGGGGGAAAGTTTGTGTTGAATAAACGGTTTAAAATTACACACAAAACTAAACTCATAGT
>JAUKPQ010014732.1:0-13783 GCA_032273045.1 Chloridella minuta
GTCGCCGCCCGCGCCGGTCCCACCCTACTGAACAGAAGGACCCGTGCCCGGAATTCGGCCTATTCGGTGACCGTTGACGCTATTGGCTCGGGGTTGCGCTATTGGTTGCCTGGTTGCCATTGGTTGCGGTTGCTCGGTCTATTGGGTGGCATGGTGACCGGTTGCGGACCATTGACGGTTCCGGCTCGGTCTATTGGTTGTCCCTGATCACTTCCAACAACCCCCAACAACGCAACGCGCGGGGGTTGTCTTGATGTATAGGGGGATTGTGTACCATTCGTTCCGGCTCGATTGCATGCGAGCGGGGCGCGGGGGTTGTGGTGGTGGTTGCTCGGTCTATTGGGGGCGATGTTTTCGGAAATTGTTTTTTTTGCTGGTTCAACCTATTGACGCGCGCCGATGTAGCCTATACCCTGCCCGCATCCCGAGCCGATCACCACCCGAGCCGGGAACCGCAAACACTAGACAATGGATCTCTGCAATGTCGCAACCAATGTTTCCTTCAATTGTCGACACAATCCTAGGGATGATGAGTCGAGCCGAAAAACGCGGGGCGAAACGATCGCAGGACGTTTGTTTCGACGTCGTTTTGTTTTTGGGTTCCAAACTGCAGACGCGCTACACCGTTGGCGTTTTGCGGGATATCTCTGAAGAGATTCACGGACGTCTACAATCAATCACCATTCCGCCCCGTAAATAGTTCTTTCCGGCTCGGGACACCACCCCGCAACCGGTCACCCTTTACCCAATGGAGTTTTCTAGCATGCGTCCAGGCGTAGCATTACAACAACGCGACCTGATTGTGTCACTTGTCAACGGTTCCCGTATCGTCGCAACGGTGACCGTTCAGAAGCAATTGACCGCAAACCGTTTTCAAGCTTCAACGGTTGCCGGTGACCGGTTCGAGGTTTCACTTTGCGACTCAACAACGTTTCACGATGCGGGGCGCTACTGTTCAACGTCCTTCCGTCGGTTGTCCTGATTCTTTCCGGCTCGGTCACCACCCGAACCACAACCCCCAACAATGGAGCAACCCGCAACCATGTTCAAGACGATCACCACAATTGAACGGGAACGCGCAACCGCGGAACGTTTGGCGTTTCTGCGCGTTTCTGGACTGGAACCGGAAACAATGGACCGAGCCGAACCGGTTCGCGTTGTTGTTGACGAATTGCGTTATCGGTTGTCGACAGTATGCGTCAACCGCAACCCGTTTGAACGGTTGCCAGTATAGGCTATTCCGGCCCGGAACGTTTCCGAGCCAATACCACAACCCCGCGGAAACGTTCCGCGGGGATTCTTTCCGGTTTCGGTCACCACCCGAGCCGGTCACAATTTCGACAATGGAGAATGTTCACATGTTTCTAGCGCATCTGAAGACAGCGAAACCAGCAACCACAACCGAGCCGGCAACCGTCAACCGTATTGCAACGGTTGAAACCCCCGAGCCGATCACCACCCCGCAACCGGTGACAATCCCCGAGCCGGTTTCCGTTGTCGATATCGTTTCAAAACAATTGCCGTCAACGGTTCCCCCCGTTGTTGTGGTTTCCCCGGCTCGGTCCGTTGTTGTGGTTCCTCCCGTCGACGTTTCCCCCGTGTTCAATGAGTACCCTGGAATCGAAACGTTGCAACCGTTGCGGGGAACGGGGCGCGTAGGTGATTTCGTCCACAATACCCAAACGATGGACAAAAATTTTCGGAACGTTTCGGAAGGGTGGACCAAACGCGCAAACGATCCTGAAGACACTTCCGTGATGACGTGGGACCAGGCTTTTGAACACTTGGAGCGGGAACGGGGCAACACGGTCGATATGCGTTCCGAATTCGGAAAGCTTCAGATTGTGAATGATGAAAACGGAATCGGGTTGATTGATGAAACGGGGCGACGTTTGGTGTTCAATGAAACCTCGCTCGATCAATTTGCAAAATGGACTGATTCGGGGCTTGTGTTGCCCCGGAAGCTTCTGAACGGTGATCAGTCAGACCGGGAGACGCTGGTTAACGTTTTCCGCAACGGGTTGCGTAAGATTGCCGACAAAAAGAATCTGATTCGCCTACGCAATGACGGAACGTTGCGCGCGGTTCTTTCCGAGCAATACGCAATTCTTGACAATCGCTGGTTTTTGGAAGTGTTGCGCCGTCTTATTCCTGACGGGCTTGTATCACATTTCCGTTCCCCTGACGGTTGTGATTCGATTTTCGGCAATATCCTGATTCCCGACAGCATGCGAGCGGAAACGGATTCAGATTATGGTGGTATGCTCGCATTCGGCAACGGGGAAACCGGTTCCCGTAAGTTGTCAACATGTCCTTCAATCTTCCGCGCTATCTGCCGGAACGGTTGCATATGGGACGAATTGAAGGGAACCGGCATCATTGAGAAGATCCACCGCGGGTTGATTGATCTTGCGGCGCTTTCCTATGTCATCCGGGACAACCTGACGCGCCAGATACCACTATTGGACAACGGTATCGACAACATGTTGAAAACGCGGGGGATTACTTCCGACGTATCCCCGATACCCGCTATCGGTTCCGTTTTGCGTTCTCTGAATATTCCCGGCATCACTCGAAACGCGGGGGACGAATTCGTGAGAAGCTTCGACAACCAGCGCACGGAATCGGGGGTTGTGTCAGCTTTCGATATTCTCCAAGGGTTGACGCATGCCGCGCAAACGTTTTCCCCTGGGTTGCAAGAATTGACGGAACGCGCAGCTGGTTCCGCTATGCAATGGAGCGCCGCACGATGGGACAACGTTTTCAGCGCAGCGCGTACGATTACAGAAACCGAATTGAAGAGCGTTTTTGCGTCTGCAGTATAGGCTACTATCACCACCCCGAGCCGGTTCCGGCTCGGGGTTTCAATCCTGATCACCACCCGAACCGGTTGACGTCAACGCCGTCAACGAATTGCATCTTGACGCGCACGAATTGCGAACCATGGCGGAACGTGAAATCGAAAACGGTTTCAATGTTGAATACTGGCGCGAAGTGTTGAACGCGCTTTGATTACCACCACCACCCCCCAACAATGGAAAGCTTTTTACAATGGTATTCCCCCGTTCAATTGTTTTGCGCGTAGGTGATTCCGAAACCCCGCGCGATTGTGTTGACGTGAAACCGTTTTGCTATCTTCCCTCAGCTGATTCGGTTGTCGAATTCGTCAGGGTTGCTCTTCAGACTAACCCTGACGCGCAGACGTTTTCAACCAATTCCGGTTCCGTTTGTTTGGCGTTCTTTCTACTGCACAAACGGCGCGAGATTGATTGCACAAACGTTTTCCACGTTCCGACAGAACGAATGATTCAGATTGATTATCGGGGCGAATTCATTCAGCCATGGCCGGATGAATTATTTGAAATCAATTTCTATTTGATGTTTCCTGACGCAAAAGAGTAGACACCACCCCGGGAACGTTTCCCGGGATTCTTTCCGGCTCGGTCACCACCCGAGCCAAAACGCTGTTTTTTACAATGGAGAATTGAACATGCTGACGATTGCACGCGCTAACGATATGCGGACACCTAAACCGGAACGCGAAACCGTAACGTTTCGCCTGAATTACGGGGGCGGGAGAATCGAAACACTGACAACGGGGACACCTCCCGAGCCGGTTCCCGCGCCTGGTTGCTCTTTCTATTACACCACCGCGCCAGAAGCTTATGACGGTTTCGGGACGAAAACTATCACCCCCGATTGTGGAAAGAATTCAAACGGGAAAACCTGGAGATTGATTCAGATTGAAGACAGAAACCTGAATTGGCAGGACGGGCGCAACGGTTCCGGAATGCATCCGACAATCTCGGTCGATGATTTTATCAAATTTCGATCGTTGTACGTTCCCGAGCCGAAACCCGAGCCGGTCACAATGCCGGAACCACAACCGCGGAACCCCGTCATTGTGTCCCACGTTGGGGACACCACCGCAACCGAGCCGGAACCGGTTTCGGTTCCCGTTGTCGACTATCCCGCGGGGTTGTCTAATTACGACGTTTATATGTTGAAAAAATCAAACGCGGCGCGGGAATCGAACCGAACCGCGGAGAACGCGCAGAAAGAATCAGACCGAACAACATTCGAGAAATGCGATTGGAAAAGCAACCCCGCAACATGGAAACCCGCGGCCGTTCTTTACTACCTGGAAACGGTATGCGGGTTGACGGTTCAACACGATGAAAGAACGGGAACCGATTTCCATACGGTTCAAAATGCGGCGCGCGCTGAATCGGTTTTCCGGGATAGAAACCGACAACGGGGGAAAGCTTCAATCCAGCGCGCCGCAATGGTTGCAACGTTGAAGACTGCGAAAAAATTCGGGGTGTCCCGCAACGTGGGGAAAACCGTTGTTCTCTCAATCTCCCCCGGCTCGGTCGATATCGTTTGCGCTGATTCTGATTCGCGATTATGTTTAACGGTTCCGGCATCGTTTTTGGTTTTCGGTAATGCATCCGCGACAATTAACGACGTGAAACTATCGGAGATTTTCACCAAACTGAAAACCGACGTTATCGAAATTGAATTGACAACATGCGAACCGTTGAACGAATTCAGCCTAACGATTCGAGCCGGGAAAAACGAATTCGTTTTGCCGGTTTCCGTTGTCGCGGACCGGGAACAATTCCAGGGAGATTTCCCCGCAACGTACGCGCACGAATTCCAGGCCGATGAATTGTCGAAAGCAATACGGTTGACAGAATTCGCAACCGATACCGAATCAACACGCTACGCGCTTGGGGGGTTGTTCTTCGTCCCCGGTTCCGTTCCCGGCTCTTTCGATATTGCGGGGACTGATTCCCGTCGTTTGGCGGTTCAAACAATCAGCGGGGTTGTATGCGGTCATCTGCCAACATTGGAACGCGGGGAAACGTACCACAAAACAGGCGCGACGATTCCCCTGAAAAGCTTGCAATTGTTGGCCGATGAAATCAAACGGGGGCGCGGGGCGCTTGCCGTTTCTTTTGCAATGGCAAATGTGACCACGTCGCGCTTTGAATTGACACCACCACCCGAGCCGGTGAACACTGGCAAAACGAAGAAAGCGAAACCCGCGGAACCCTGGACACCTCCCGAGCCGAAAAACCCGTTGACGGAACGCAACGCGCAGGATTCTGACGGAACGTGGTATTGCGAAACGTTCCGGAAAGAATTCGTTTTTGAAATTCCCGGGGTTCTGTCACTTCGCGGGGTTCCCGTTGACGGACGCTTCCCCCGATATCTTGACGTCATCCCGCGCAATTTCTCGGGGGTTTTCGTCATCGACCGAGCCGAATTTCTAAACGGTTGTGAAACGGTATTGCTTTCGACTGATGAAGAATCCCGCGGGGTTGAATTCGCTTTCCCGTCTGATTATCTGCAGTCCCTGAAATTGTCGGGAGAATCGACAGCATACGGGAAAGCAACCGTTAGCGTTCCAATGGTGTCGGTTGACGACAACCGGAACGCGGAACAATCCACCCCGGTGACAATGGATCCGAAATATCTGGTTGACTGGTTGAAACGGTCTACAGCTGATTCGGTGACCGTCAACGTGATTGATGCCGAAACCGCGGTTGTCTTCAATGACGACACAACCGGTTGCTATGTTGTTATGCCGTTGGCGCAGAACCGATAGACAGCAACCACGATTCACCCCTGCGGAAACGTTCCGCGGGGATTCTTTTCCCGGCTCGGGACACCACCCCGAGCCAATTGAACACAATGGAGATTCACGACAATGGAAACCGAACCGATTACAATTACCGATTCCCTCGGAACGTTCCAGGCTGAAAACCCGGACACAATCCCGGCAACAATTCGGAAGAGACTGAAAGAGCGCGAACGACTGGAAACGATCCAGCGCGAAGAATTCGAGAAAGCGCGAACGATTGCAACGGTCCGCGCGTTTCACGTTCTCACAATGTTGCGGGAACCGAACCGCGCTAAACGTTCCGTTGCGATTCTGCAGAAATTAAACGCCGCGCCGTTTCCAGTTCGGGAGGTTGAACCTGAACGCGGCGCGTATGCATCGTACAACGTTGAAACTGCCGACGGTTCCGCGGTTGTCTCTTTCCATTGCATGGAACGCATAACGCATACTGTCAACGATTTCAACGATTTTCCCTGGTTGCTATTCACGGTTGACAATTACAGCGAATCACAAACGGTCCGCGCGTATGCAATCGGCATTTTTCAGACGTCGCATTGTTTGGTGAAAATCGACAACGTTTCCCCGTCGGATTTCATGGAACCACAACCCGAAACCGCGGGGGGTGTCTCGTGATTTTCTCAGAACTCCCGCGGGGCGCTCGGTTCCGTTGCCGGTTGCCTGAATCCCGCGCCCCGGTTGATTGTGTCAAATTGTCCCCGAGCCGGTTTCGCCGGCTCGATTCCGGAAAGTATATTAAAGCAACATCGAGAACGTTTCGCGTTGTCCTGATCACCACCACAACCACAAAAACAGAAAGCAATTCAATGTCATCAGTATTGCCAAAAGACTTGTCACCAGGAATGCGAATTAAATTCAACGACGATATCGGAACCGTTGTGGCGAACAACCCAGCAAAGCCATCGACGACGCATGATGTCAATTCCAGAATCGTAGAAGTGTCTTTTGAGGGAAAAACGAATCTTGAGATTCGCTTAAAGGGTTCTGATTCTATGAATATTGTCGACTAGTCAACCGCCCAACAATTCAACCCCCGCGCACTACGCGGGAACCACAACCCGCAACGGTTGAACGGTTCCCGCGTTTTTTTTTTGTGTCTTGATGCCAGCAACAACGGAAACCGATTCCCCCGAGCCGGTTCCCGTTGTTTCTGAATTCTGATCAGTCCCCACGTTTCGCGCTGCGCTTTCCAGCGTTGCGGAACGTTATTAGAATCGAAACCCCCGCGCCGTATTGTTTCCGGTTGTGGTGACCGTCGACCGTTGTTCTGACTTTCTCCATTGTCCAGGACAACCGAAACGCGGCGCGGGGTTGCTTCTCACGATCCTGATCACCACCACAAGCACAGCTGACAACCAGAACCCCGCGAACTACGCGGGAACCCCCGAGGATTCTTTCCCCGGTTGCGGTTCCCGCGTTTTTTTTACGCGCCGACAGCAACCAGGGAACCGGCTCGGGGTGGAATCGGAACCGGTCACCCGAGCCGGAACCGTCAACACGGACACCACAACCCCGCAACGCATACAACGCGCAACAACGCGGGGACAACCGGGAACGACGTAAACCCCGGACAACCGGGAACCCTATCGCTAAACGTTGCGCCTGATGCCAGCAACCGCGGGAACGTGGAACGATGCCGGAACCGACAGATTGCCTAGGCTACCGTCCCGCAATTTCGGGGCGGTCAAAACGGGGTTTCCGGGAACCCCCTATCCGGCTCGGACCGAGGAAAATCGGCGCAAAAAAGATTCAGCCTATTCCGGGGTGCAATTCCAAAACGCCCCCTGCGCCAAACTCGTTTTTCAAAACACCCCCACCCCGTCAACGATTTTTTTTCCTGCTAGATTCAGGTCCCGGAACGGTGCCGACCCCTTTCGCCAAATCGGCCTCCTGATCCAATACGCTGACCGTGAATCCTGATCGTATTGACGCAACGTGCCACATTGAAATCCGGAAACGACACAAGGCCGGATGACCGGCCTTGATGTTCTCCTGTGGTGCAGGCTTAACGCCTACATCCACGGTTGCTGTTTCGGCAGAACAATGGAAAAGCCGCTCGCACCCCTGTGGCCGCCCCCACCCAGCATCTTCGCGATCACCGACACATCAACACCATTCGGATCTGACCGCAACGAATACACCCGCTTGTGATCGCCTGAATCGAAGTATGCAATCGCAAACGGCTTGCCAACTGCCAAAGCACCGCAGACCTCCGACGTCAGGTCAACCGTGCAATTCACCATCGGAACACGATAGCCTGCCAATTCGACTTCGACGGCGTGTTTTACGTGGCTATCTATTATTGCCTGATTTCTGATCGTGACAATTCGGCCCATATCGACGACGTTCGCCAGCAAGTGCTCGCATTGCATCAGGATCGTATTCCACGAATCGAATTCCATTTTTGCCAATCGGATTCCTTCGTTGACTAATTTTGAGTCAGGAAGTTCCCACTTCCACAGGTCGCGATCCTGAACGTACCGCACAAGTGCTGGCGGCTCTTTCCACTCAGGGATTACGTCGAACGGATCGAACAGGTTATGTCCGATCAGGAACTCCCACGTCAGCATTGCTCCAGACTTGTTCAAGTCGTAGACAGCGACAGGATCACCCAATCGCTCCTGCAAACATCGATGAACGAACTCTGCCAGAATAGGCTCAGCCGTTTTGTGGTGGTCCAATACGACAAGATTTCCAATACAGTCGTTCTGCATGTTGCGCAGTATCTCGACCGGATAGGAGAAGTCGACGATCGCAACTTGCTTGCCTGTTACGTCCGGCGGGGCATCACCGTAATTGGCCGGCACGAACTCAGCGTTCGGGAATGCACGATGCATGAGGAACGCGGAGCAGAACCCATCGCGGCACGATCCACCGTGATAGATGACGACCAATGGCTTTGTCTTATCCAGCATAACGACTCGATTTTCTGTGATAGAAAAGCATTGCCTGGCTCAGCTGATTCGAAATGGAGCAAACGAACTCAGCGCTGACCGTCACCACAACGGGAGCCAGACAATGTCAGAATGAAAAGCCGGTCGACTCACAGCGAAGTGAGAACACTGCCTGTCGTAGCATCGTGATTGAACAACTCGACCGCACGGTTTTGAAGGAAACCGAAAACCGAGCAGGGTACACTAACTTTCAATTGACTTGATCAATTCACTGATCGAGTTCTTCAGCATCTTTAGTTCAGCGACACTATCAGCCGACTGCTGCCTGTCCGGCTTCCGACTCTTGATTCCGGCCGCACGAAGGCTTTCCACAGCATTTGTGTACCCGATCCCCAGAATCGCTGCTGCATGCCGGCGGTTGCCCTTCTGTGACACCCACACTGCTTTGAGCAGGGTCAGTTTCACGTGTTCCAGTTGCGTTTTGGATTGCGGTCCAGATTTCAAATCGGTGGACATCGATATCTTTCGGCGCTTCAATTCCAAGTCTGACTTTGTCGCCGCGGATCTCGATCACAACGATTCGGATCACACCATTGGCGATTACGATAGATTCATCTTTTTTTCGCGATAGGACTAAAATGGCACTGCCTCCTTGTTTAAGACTCCAAGATACTCACCAACAACATGTTCACCGCGAATAGGACAAACCAAATCCTGTTCTGTCGCCATTGCTTCCGAATACCGTCCGTCGGCGTAATAGATCTCCAGAGACGGCTGCCCGTTACTGAACTGACGGTCAACAACCATCATCCGATCGGCATCACGGTCGACCGTTGCCACCAAAACAATCCGCTGGCATCGCATCACCCAAAACTCACCAGCCCTAGGCACCAGGTCTTTCACGACCTTCACCTCAGACATCTTGTGGATTCGTTCGTCAGCGAATACGACCATTGAATCCAGAACGGCGCACGTCTCATTGATGACGTGTTCAGAACCGAATTCCAGTTTCGATGACAGCGAAGTCACCCTGACTTTATCTCCAGATTTCATATGCCCCTCCGTTGTAGCATATACGCTACATCAGCGATGCATGCTTGCCAATTCAGGAGAATTCGCGAGGCACTGAAGCATCTGCGTTCTGCGCCAACGGGACGTGCTTTCTGTGACGCCTCGCATCGTGCTTGCCTCTAAGTGCGAGCGATCATTGAAGAAGTCGTCGATCACTGATGCACCAAAGGAAAACTTGGCGACAAGCTTGCCGACAATTGATCGGATAGACTCACGATCTTCGTCGTTCATGCAATTCGGTTCACGGTCCCGGACATCGTATTCCAGTTCAGCCGTTGCGATCGATCGACGTTCACTGCGGAAATGGTCAATCACAGTCCGTGTTGCAATCGAGAACAACCATTGCGGAATCTTGGCACCTTCCCGAAATGTTGTTGCCTTCGTCCAGACCTTCAGCAATACGATCTGACTGAGATCTTCTGCTGATTCGTGCGACACTCGCTTGAAGAGAAACTTCAGCAACATGTCGGAATACAGGCTACAGAACTCGTCCATTGCTGCCTGCTCACCAGCAGCAATACGTGCCATCAAACGCGAATCTTCCATTGTAAAGCCCCTCGGGTTAGGTTGTGGTGTTTCCTCCGATGTAGCATATACCGTGTTATCGTTTTCTGGCAATACTCACTTTCAACTTTTTTACAGAATTCGGAAATCGTCTGCCGGAAGACAATTATTCGAACGTACCCGATCAGCTTGGAACTTGTGATTCTTTCAGCACATCTCCGATCGTCTTCAACTCACTGTACTGCTTCGAATTCCTCGGCTTCCCCGTTGGTGTGAAGAACGCTTTGGCCGGACACCACGTCTTCCGAAACAACTCAAGCGGAACGATCGGTTGAACGAATCGCTGATGTTCTTTCCATACCCACTTCTGCAGGACAGAGAACTTTCGCTGACGCGATTGGTCCCGCTCGAATGCCGGCTTGACGTCAACCAGCACCTTCCCAGGCCCAAACAACTCGAAACCAAACTCCTTTGGTTCTACTCCGGCAAAGAACGACAACTCAAAGTCTGCCGTGTATGTGACCTCTCTCAAGATCGTTGTCACCTTCGGGGCGATTGCACGTCCGTTCTTACCAACCTGCGGAACCGATCTCGTGACCGATGGCGCTAGTTTGAACGTAGGAAACTGACATCGGAATTGCTCCAGTATCCCGTGTTGGCTTGCTTCGCAACACCACCAATAAAACTCAACCTCATCTTGGCTATCGAACTCGATGCCATTGGCAATTGGTTTCGGCTTGCGCTTTGCCATGATAGTAGCCTATACACGTCGATTCGTTCACAGATACGGATGCGGCCTGACATCAGACAGCAGGAAGTCTTTCTTCGAATACTTCAACCGAGGAATCCGCACCCTGACAATGTCATCAAATACGCCTTCCACCACTGCCGACCAACTACGCTTTACCGTTTCCGCCGGCACTATCACCATCTGCCCGGGAGACGGCTTCCAGCCTTCCGGGAACTTATGCTTAATGCAGTCTTTCAGCTTTGGCTTTGACATCAGAACGGCGCATCCTTCCCTTCGTATGCACTAACGTCGATCTGACGCTGAGCATAGGAGACGAACCGAGTCTGCTCCTTGATGTATCCAACATCGACGGTCCCCGTCATCCCGTTGCGGTTCTTCGCAATGATGATCTCTGCACATCCAGGCTTATCGTCTGGATTATTAAACTCCGGTCGATGAAGCAGCATGGCAACGTCGGCGCTTTCCTCCAGTCCTCCGGATCCCTTCAGGTCTGCGAGCTTTGGTTTGCCGTTGTCTCGCTCTTCAGCCTTACGACCGATCTGAGCCAACACGACGATGGCGATTCGCAACTCCTTAGCAATCCACTTAAACTCGTTCATGCATCGCTCAATCTTCTCACTCTTTTGCAGCCGATCGTTTGTGCGAACCAACTGAACGTAATCGATGACGACAACCTTCAGCATGTTCCGGCGTTTCCCGAGCATGATGCAACTCAGAATGTCATCGAGATCCCGGTATCTTTCTTCGAGATACATTGGCAGTTTCGATAACTCATCACCGGCTCGGGGACTTCGCTTCATCGCGCGAAGAACGACTTCCACGTCTGACATTTCAACCGAGATGAACAGTGATGCGTTTCCTGACTTCGCGATTGTTTCTGCTATCTGCCAACCGAGCGATGTTTTACCGATTGACGGTCTGGCACCGATCAGTGTCAGTTCCATTGAACGGATCCCGCCGTTCAGCATCTTGTCAACTTCCTCCAACCCTGTCGGAAACGGATACCGCGGATTGCGTTCTTCGTCGCGAGCTTTCTGGACGACCGCCGCAACCGTCTGCAACTCGTCTGACCGTTCGGCGATCAGGTTGTCCAGTTCATTGCTGAGCTTCGAGATTAAGGGTTCCAACTCGATCGATGGATCATACCCGTTGTCCTGAGCCGAAACGGCCAGATAGATCAGCCGACGTCGTATAGACTCACGCTTCACAATCGTCGTGTAATGCCTCATGTGGGTTGCATGGGGCACTGACTCCAGAATCTCCGCAATGTAAGCCGCGCCGCCAACCTGCTCCAATTCACCCTTGGCCTGCAACTCACTCGCAACCGTTACCGGATCACACGGCATCTTCTTTGCGAACAATCGCTTGAAGCAATTGAACAGTATCCCGTGGGCGCTCGAATAGAAGTCGGCTGAAGTCAGGTTTGCGATACCGTATTCCAGAGCCTCCTCCAGAAACGTCATGCAACCCAATACCGCTCTTTCGGCATTCAGGTCCTGCGGTGGCATTCTGATCGATTCATCCATGGCTATGCCCTCCGCTTTCGTGCCGATTCCCACTCCATCCGGACCACGATGCCACCATCGAGCAACCGATCCACAACACGGACACCAACGGCTTTACCCATGCTGACACGATCGAGAATGTTGGACGACACAATCGTCGGTCGCATCCGGCGATACCGTTCGTCAATTAGCTCGAGGTATCCGGCCAGTACGGTTGCTGACGCTGTCTCTGTGCCCTTCGGCTCAAAGTCTGAGATTGCCAGCAAATCACTTTGCACGAATCTCTCATCCAACCGGTCGCCACCACTGGCAGCCTGAATCATCTTTTCTGCCAGGGAAGATCCCCGAGTGAACGCGACGACCATGCCCAATTGAATCGCATGCCTCAGAACTGCTGTCGTCAAATGGTCCTTACCAGTCCCACATCCACCGATCAAAACCAGATTGGTTCCGGCCCGCCGGTGTTCTTCGATCTCGATCGCATATCTGCGGACTGTCTCCAAAGCCTTCTTTCGAGACTCTGTATCCTTGTCGTTTCCGATCTCGAAGTTTGTGAACCCGCAATTCGCGTATCGTTCCCCGACAAGCCTAGCCATCCTGTCACTTATCGGTTCCATCGAACGATCTCCGCTTTGACACATACTTTCGAGTCACCTTCTCGAAATGCTTTGTGTTCATTCCGAGTTCACCCTTTACGACAGCGATTTCCTGACCGACGGCATTAAGTTGCTCAGCCGATTCGGATTGATCGATGTACACGAGGCACATTTCTAAGAACGCCTCGATCTGCTCTTCCTTCGGAGTCAAAACACTGCCTCGCTGATCGGCGTTCTCTCCCGTTCAACGTATGCACCGAGCATTGCGTTATCTGCATTGCGAGACTTACGGTCCTGCTTCCCGATTCCTGATGGATCGTCTTCCCACCGGTCACCGTTCAGCCAAGTTGTCGGATGACACAATGCGTCCGGATCTGCGTTGTCCGAGTAGACTCGAACACCATCCATGATTGTCTTGATGGCGATCTCACACGTCATCGACTTACGCAACCGATTGAAGGCTTTTGCGAATGCGACTTTGGCTTTTGCCTTATTCACCCGACGCGGGAATGCTGAGTAGAAGGCTTCGAACTCTCCATCCGTCGGCTTCACTCGCTCCTTCTGCTTCACCACCAGCTGCGCATCTGGGAACAGTACACCAGCCGCTTTGGGAGACTCAGCCTTTACGCCAACGATCTGACCAATCGCAGCCCTATCCGATGGCGATGCCGAATCCCATATCTCTCGGAACCTGTCCAATAGACTGAGCGGAGCAGACTCCCGGTTCATCTCAGCCAGTTGATCATCGCACTGAGAGATACGGTATGCCTCATCCAGATCGATCGTACCCGCCATCACAGCAGATACGACCTCTG
>JAUKPQ010014743.1:0-13764 GCA_032273045.1 Chloridella minuta
GTCCATATCCTTAACTTCGCGGCCTGACTGTTTGATCGGTGGGTTTGATCCAACAGTAGCTTCTTGCCGAGGGGTATATCCACGCTCAGCTTTTGGTCCTTCCAATGCGAGCGTTTTGGGTTCCTTACGCAAAGTTGGCTCAACCCGATCACGGACTTCGCTAACAGCTTTTCCAACACCCATCAAACCCCGAAGAGCACGAAGGGGAGGAAGCGCCATCTCTGGGTGAACCCCTTCCAATGGCTTATCTTCACCGCGCAGACGGTCAATCTCCATCTGGTTTTGGCGTCCAGCAAGATCTGACTTGAAGGTCGCGCCCGTACTAACCTTTTCAGATTTTGGTGCGGACATGTCGTCCTTCATCTTCGTGTTGAACTTCTTCCCACGAAACTCAAAGTCCGAATCACCCATAGCGCGGGCGGCTTTAAATGCGCGTTCAAATTCACTGAGTGCCATGATTATTCCTTAACAGGCCCTGCCGCCCTTGTTCATCTTGACCATTTTGGTGTCGGTCTTGCCTTTCTTGGCAACGCCATCGGCACGGGAAGAGGTAGAGCCACCCTTCTTCATACCCTTCATCTCGGCCATTTCGTGTTTAACCATCTTGGCGGGAGCGCCCTTCTTTTTCATGAAGGCCACTTCTTTACCAACCATTGCTTTCGACTCAGCCATATCACCACCTTTGGAAAATTTACGGCCCTTGTCTGCCGTTGAGAAGTCCTTGCCCACAGACTGAGGGACGCCAACTTTCTTGGCAAACGAAGGCGAATGGGCAATCGCCTCCATGAAATTGTGCTGCTTCTTTGACGTACTAGGCATGATGATCCATCAGTTTGTCAATCTTAACCTCAAGACGGTCAAGCCTGTCAAAGATTCGATTGATATCCGCGTCAAGCTGCGCTCTAGTCACGTACTCTTTGGGGAGTTCTTCGCGGGTTTTGTTGATGAGGATTTGAATGCGTTTCACTTCGTCAAACAAATTCTTGATTATGAACCCAGTTGCACCCATAGCAACTGACAGGATGACGTTCCAAACTTGAGTTTCCACTTAACACTTCCATGCACGCAAAGATTTATTTATGCGGGAGTCTGGGTCGTTTGCGGTTTTAGAAGATGTGAGCTTCTTCTTCATGCCTGACATTCTGGCACAAAATGAATCTCGCCGGGAACCGCCTTCCGGTTGGGGAGGCTTGAGATCCATCCCTTGTTTCTTGGCGGAAGCCCTGCCCTTGGCGTTTAAGCCTCCGGCAGGGTTCTTCCCTTCTTTACGAGTCCAAGCAGGAGACTTGGCCATGATTTACGCCTGTGCTTCTTTCCAAGACAATCGCGCCGACAACGTAATTGCCGTAGCCGTCAGCGGCGTGACACAAACATACAGAATATCCGGGCCGTCTGGGTACGTTTGTGCGTATGACGTTGGCACTGTAGCAGCAGTTCCGCCGCCAAGAATGGAGTTGCCCAAGTCACGAACACCAGAAAGATCCAGTGTGGTCTGGCCGTTAGAGTTTGTGAACGCTGCCGCTACCGACTCGCCACCAATCATTGTCACGGTGTTAGTAGTGTTGGAAGCCACTTGCGCCAAAGACGAGGTATACGCCCCAGAACCCTGCGTAGTTGGGGACACCCAGTTGGCAATACTAAACGCCGCAGACGGATATCCATTCAGAACAAGGTTTACCAGCAACGGGCCAGTTGCATAAATTCCCAACTCAAATAACTGCAACTGCATCCGGTTGATGATCTCTTGAGCACCCAAAAGACCTGTCAGGCCGTTTGATACAGACGGAGCAATCCGAATTGCAAGGATAGGCGTAACCTGCGTGATCGACGTTGTAGTCGTCATCTGGGTTGGGCTACCGTAGTTAAAGATCAGCGACTTATCGTCGTTGAACAACCCGTCCATGATGACCGACGAACCCCAGTGAGACAAAGAAGGGGTTGTATCAGGTGTTACAAGTTCAATAGCCGTTGGAGCAGTTGCACTTAAAGTAAATGTAGTGGCTGTTGCGCCACCAGTTACACCCCTAGTCAAACCCGTCAGCACGTTGTTAGTGTTTCCAGTGTAAGAAACGTATTCAACAGCAGAGGCGTTTTGAATCTTTACCGTACCAGATGGGGGGAACAGCGTGGAACTCAGAACGGACATTGACGTTACATCGCTTGATGCCAAAGTCGCTGTCAGTGTCGTAAACGGACCATCAGACGTAGATTCATACCGCGAGCACATGTTGCCCGAGCGCATGTACGCTTCAAATTGACGGTTGTTGTTTACAATCTGAGTAACGTAGTTAATAACTCCATTACTAGTACGAATACCAAACCGAACAACCCCGGCACCGTACCAAGAGTAGTCAATAAACCACATCTGCATCCGGGTCAGATCGAGGTTATACCCTGATGGGCCTGTCCCGTTTAATGGGTCAGACCAGACAGACTGCGGAATGCGAGTTTCAATGGTTTTGGATATAACGCAACTAGCAGGGCTAGAAATTGTCGTTCCCCGATATTCTGGGGAAATAGTCAGTGAAGTATCAGAAGCAATTGCTACAACACGATACGTCTGACCCCGGATAACAATGTTATCGTTTGGGGCAAGTTGACTAGCAAACTGCGAACCCGTTCCAGTTACAATTGCACTTCCGACTGATACAACAACAGTTCCGTTAATTTGGTTAATGCTGTTACGTAAAACTGCGTACAGAGTCTGACCATCGTACTCAAAAAAGAATCCGTTTTGGCTGTCGTACAACCCAACGCGGTTTGCAGCGCCGTACCACGAAAACGGAGAGACCCGATAGAACCCAGTTGCAGGGGAAACAAGAGGTGCAGAAGGTACGGTGTATGTAAATACCGTAGGGGAAGTAATAGACGTAACGGTGTAAATCCCGTTGTACTGGCCTTGATCAACTCCAGTAACTTGAATCCGCGATGTTGCGGTCAAATTGTGTGCAAACCGAGTAGTTACCGTAACTGTCGTGCCAGAAGCGGTCATCGACGTTATAAACAATGCGGGTTTTAGCGAAGTGCCAGTAGAAAACTGGATACTCTTACCAGACTGGTAACGGAAATACCGACGAGTCTGACGGACTAGCTGTTGGTTTGGAACGCCGCCGCCAGCAGTAAAGGCTACCCCACCGTCAAACGTACGGGGTTCAACATAACCTGCGGGTCGAGCCAAAAGATTTGACTGCCCAGCAGCATTAACAATCCCCACTGTTGGGGCTTGCGTGGATGGCACGTAGAATCTAAACGTCGTAGGGCTTTGTACGTCATAGACCTGCCATGCGCCGTTTGGTGCTGGAGTACCGCCAGTCAGCCCTTTAACATAAATCAACGAACCGGAATTCAACCCGTGCGCAGAGGTTGTAGTTACGCTAATAAGATTAGATACGTTTGTGAACGCCGACGTACCGGTTAGTCCAATTGCGCACCCAGAAAAATAGTACCCTTTGTAAATCGCGGTAAGCGCAGAGTTGGATTGGTTTGAGTTGGCAATAGTGTTAAACGTACTAACCGCAATACCCGGACTCATTGCGCTACCGGCTTGTATTACAGCCGTCCACGCGCTTTGCGAACCCCCAACAGAAACTACATATCCCCAGCCGTTAGCGTACTGATTGTTTGAGTTTTGGACAAAAATTGGGTCATCAACCGCAAGGGGGTTTGATGCGGCGGCAGACGAAGTTGTAAACGTCATCCGCCCATCAGCGTTGCCAGAACCCACCAGCGAGGTAATTGGAAGCGGTTGTTGGGCAATGTAATAAACACTCTGCCGGTTCGACTGAAGGCTAAGTGCTTCCCACTTGGTGGGCTGGGTCCCGTATTCAAAGTCGGTATCAATCAACGCTTGCGGCGTTGAAACACGCATCTTACCAACAGCGTCTTGGCTACCCGGAGAAGGGGCAACATAAGGTACGTTTGCGCCAGATGCACTCGTACCCTGAATGGGTAGAGACTTGTTATTTAGCGCGTCAACTACGGTCCATCCACCAGACATGGTGACTCCTTACTGGGGGCCGAAGCCCCCGTCAAATTAGTTCTGGGTGCTAGTCGGGTACATCGCGCCGTCAGACCCCCTAACAACGTACATGATAAACATGGTAGCCGCGCCAGTTGACAAACTAGTTCCAGCCATTGTGTACGTTACTTGAGCGTCTGTAGAACCGACGTTTAGCCATCCACCGGGAGTCGTTGCATTAGCGTTCAAGTTGACCCCGCCTACGCTGGTAATCGTACCCGTAGTAGTAAAATCGGTACCGCCAATGCTTAACTTAATCGTAGTTGCCGCACTAAACACGGTAGTCGTGACAATAGTAACGTGCGTTACCATTGCGCCAGCAGGAAGCACGAAAGCGTTACCGGTCAGCGTACCAAACGCAAGATTGACCTGCTGCGCGACAACAGCCGCACCCATATTCTGTGTAGTAGCCGCAGTGGTGCCCGTCGTGTACTTGTTCGTACCAAGTAGCCAAGGGCCAAGGTGGGAAGCGAAACCCATGATAAATCCTCAAATCAAAACTTGCTATCTCTTGAGGGAAGTCTGCCTAGTCAGTTAGCAAGTCGGGTGGTCTAGGTATGGGTCTTTATACCACGTGTTGTAGAAAAAGAAAAGGGGGCTTTTGGCCCCCTTTTCCCTACACGGATCAGGTCGATCCGGGCGAACCGTACATACCAAGCGGATCAGACCAGCCGAACGAATAACGCTCGCGGGACTTGTAACGGACGTTGCCCGTGTCAAAGTCACCGTCCATGCCATTCGACAGTGGCGTACGAACAAAGTGCTTCATGCCGTTTGGAACATCGGTAGTCAGATACCAGCCGTTCGTATCGGTCAGGAAGTGGTTGATCGTATAGCCTTCTGGGATCGAACCATTGTTCTTCAGCGCGTTCACATCGTTGTCAGTGGTGCCGACACGGAGTTCGGTTTCCAGCAAACGAGTAGCAACGAACTGGAGAGCAGGCGGGACAATCAGCTTCTTAGGCTTAGCGGCGATCAGCAGACCACGTTCGTCAGTCCAAGCAGCGATCTGGATCACTGCGTTTTCCAACGAAGTTTCGTTCAGGTCAGCGCCCGTCGATGGACGGTTGCTGTTAACACCACCTGAAACCAGCGGGTGAGACGTGCTAAACAGAGCGACACCATCACCACCAGTGAAAGCCGCAGAGAAACCGTTATTAATAACAGCCGCTGCTTTGACTTGCTTGGTGTACGCCATAGCACGAGCCAGACCTTTGGTGTAACGAGCAGACAAGCTGTCGTACAGGTTGTCCTCGATGGCCTCTTCGGTCAGCGAGAAACCCAAAGCAATGGTTTCGTGGTTGTAGCGAGCGGTCCATGCTTCCTGCGCATTGTCATAAGCGATGGCAGCGCCTTCGTTTTTGACTGGTGCAGCAGAGAAACCAGACAGTTTGGTCTCTTCTTCGAACGAACGCTCGGACGTTTCCGTTTCGTAGATCTCTTTGTGCTCCTCGCCATAGCGAGCATACTCAAGACCGAAAAGAGCGTTCAAACCGGGAAGCAGCTCTTTAAGTAGCTGGGCACGTGAAATAGCCATGATTTACTCCTTAAACAGCAGCAGCCGTGTAGTACTCGTGGCACGCGAAGTTGATTTTCACCAACATCTCGGGGATTTGAGTAAACACAATGGTTGAACTAGACGGGATAGTCGTTGCCGTATTGCCCAACGAAGACGTAGCCACGTTAATTGCAATCGAGGTCGTACCAGCGGCATAACCCGAAGTTACAAACGAACCCGTGCGAACAAGCTGCCCGTTCGATGCAATATACGATACGTCAGACCCCTGAACAATCGCGTTTGGCAGGCCAGAGCCAGTCAAAGTGATTGTCGTCGAGCTGGACGACCCAGTTGCACTAGTAGGCACAGCCGTATCAGGAACAACGCCAACAACACGGCATGGGAATGCCGCAGTGGTCAAGGTTGCCGAATACGCCAGCGCAACAGCGGAGTTACCCGTGTTGGCGCTACCAGTATTGTCCAGAACACCGTAGTTCTGACCAATCATGGCGTAGCTGCCCGAAGCAACAGTCGAACCGGACGAACAAACAACCGCTTTGAACACGGTGTCAGGATCGTCACAGATGATTGCAACTGCATCACCAGCCAGCGTACCGCCCGGCCAGTATTGAGCAAACTGCTTCTGCTTGGTTAGGGGGTTGGTATACGAACAGCCGAGGAAAATACCGACCATGCCCTGTGCCGTACCGTCAGTGGTAATGCCCAAACGCATAGCGTTTCCACGGATAACCCGTACAAAATCGCCGTAATAAATACTTACGGACGAACCATATTGGATCGGGACTTCACGGGTAGAACCCGCAAACACCTGACCACCGATCAAGTTGACCGGCTTTAGCCCATAGGGCGCGTCAACGACGGGATAAGCCATTTAAAGCTCCAAAAAGTTAAGAACCTTTACCGAACCGAACCTCGGATTTGCCTTCTCGGAAGAGTGGCATCCGGGGATCGCTTTGTCGCATCAGGTTATTGTTTACCGCGTCCGTTTGAGCTTGGGTTTGCTTGGCGTAATACTCATCACGCTGTTGCACAAACTCAATCGGGGTTTTGCAAAGCAACAACCCGCCAACTTCGATGTTGTCTTTATATTGACTAGTCGGGTCGGCTAACAGTTTGAATTTCGGTTGTTCCGTGATATCGACCGGTTCCCAACCTTCCCGTAGTTTGGACGAGACATTGCGGGGGTCTGCCTTCGATAGCGTCGAAACACGAATCCAGCGATACGCATACCCATCCATTTTGTCGGGTTCGGGCAGCAATTCGGGGGGCATCCACTGTTTGGGGCGCTCCGCCATCGCTCGGGTTGCAAGTTCACGTGTCAGTCGGTTATCAGCCATTTGAGTTCTCCAATTTCAAAACTTCTCTTGCGTACTGCTCGGGTGTAAGTCCAAGTTTTTTTGCGAGTTGGACTTGGCTCGTTTTCAGCCGTATTTTGTTTGGGGCTGTACTACGAGTTGCCGGAGCCACGACAGTGCTTGGTTTTGAACGGGCGGCTTCCGCAGCAGCTTTTTGACGCTGTTCTTCGGCCCACTTGGGGAATCGTTCGATAAACCGGCGACGAATTGTATTGTCCAACTCGCTGTAATACGCATCAGACCCGACTTCCACTCCATTGCGCCGAAGCTTTTCGTGTAGCCCCAACGCTGAAGCAGTCATCTCCTCATCCTGACCGAACCACGGATTGCGTTTTTGCCACGCTACCGCTTTGTCGTCTGGGCGAGGGGGCTGCTGGTATTGCTCTTGTTGCGTTTGTACAGGAGTTTCTTGCTCTTGTAAAGCGGGTACTCTGAAATTTTTGGCTTGGATTACTTTCAGATTGGCGGTTTGCAACGCTTGTTGCGCTTCAACCAACCTATCTGTATCCCCGGCATCGTATGCTTCTTTAAAAGCCCGCTTTGCCATCTCCAATTCCATACCCGCCGCATTCTGGATTGTGGAGACATACTCCTTTTCTCCAGACGAGATATAACTCTTCATCCGCTTGTTTTCTTCAAGCAGGCGTTGAGCAGCCGTTACGGCTTCTTGCTGCTCCCGAAGTGCGGCTTCTTTCTCCCGGCGCTCGTCGTGCCAGACCTTGCGCATCTGCTTGAGCTTGGTTTTGACGGCCTCGTCATACCCATCAAGCTCATCTTTCTCAAGTTCTTTGGCAATCGGCGCGGGCATTGGGGTTTTGCCCCGATCTACCTCCGGCGTATCGTCTTCGATCTCAATCTCAAGATTGCTTTCCTGTTGTTCTTTGGAAGAGTTGATCTCCACCTCATCAGGAAACTTGAATTCGTTGCGCTCAATTTCAGGCATTTTGTCCTCCTTATTTGCGCTTGATGCCACGTGGATCGTCAACCGTACCTTCAACGGAGTCATCGTTGATGATTCGGAACTCACGTCCGTGGATGACTAATCGTGTCCCGGCATGCGGACGGATTAGGATGAAATCCCCTTCTTTGCACCAAGCACCACTCGGGAAGCGAGCGGGATCTTTGTAGCAATCAGGGCCAAGGGCGACCACAAACAGAACCGTTGTGAGTAGTTCTTCGTGGTGAACGGTGGTCTCAGCTTTGATGATCCCACTCTCAAACTCCTTCTCAATCTCGGGGATTGCACACAGGATTCTGTACCCTGATGGTTTGGGGAGTTGTGTTGCCTTATCGCTGGGGTTTGTATCCAGCATTGGGTCAGTCATCCGAATTCTCCAATCTATCTTTGAGGTCTATGATGATTGAGCATGCGGCTTCAAGACCTCGCAACTGGCCGCATACAAAGCGATACTCCTCAAAGCTCGTGCAATTACCGCGTCCAACTGCGTCTTGGAGCATTGTCATGCGGTCTTTGTACTGAGCCAAAAGGTACTCAAGATTCTTGTCCAACGCCTACTCCCGGTTATGGGGTGTTTCTGTCCAACTGATGCCTACCCATCTCTTGGTCTTGGTCCGCCTTCTGGGTATTCTTCGCGTGTGTTTGCTCCGATAGCGTCTTGAATATATCGACGCCAGTGCGGATCATTAAGTCCTCCTTGGTGTTGCGCATCTGCGCTACAGACTTGAGTGCATCAATCTGGATCTGCTTCTCTTTGAGAGCCGCATCGGTCTGATCCTTGATCTCTTTGCGCTTCTGATCGGCTTGTTTGATCTGAAGCTCCTGCATCTGCATCTGCACCAACGGGTCTTGCATCTGCTGCTGGGCTTGCTGTTGAGCTTGCTGCCCCTTGTTCATATTGAGTAGCTGCTGAGCCGCCTGCGCCAAGAGTGGCGACAAACGTGCCTCAACTTCTGGGTCCATCGGAATATCATCACCGGACTCATCAAACTGCGGTGGCAGAGACATACCAAGCTGTTGCTCGATCTGCCGACGATACTCAAACCCAAGATGCTCACTAATATGACTCATCATCGCTGCTTGCAACTGCTGGGCCATTGGATTGCCCTGTAACAGCGATTGAATCTTCGGGTCCTGCATCGCGGACATATGGACGGCGATATGCGACTGGTGGTCCTGATAGAGGAACGCTTTGACCGGCTTCATGCGGAGCATGTTCTGGTTCTCAGATACCGGATCGGTCGGCTTCTGATCCTCGTCCATCGGGACAAGTTTCTCAGCGTTCTTGATCCCCAGCACGTCCAACATCTGGCGGTGCAGCAACGGCAAGTTATATAGCTGCGGGGCACCCTGCGCCAACTGAAGAACGGCTTGGTACTGCACGATCTTCTGGGCCATCGTCGAAGCGTTGGGGTCGCTAACCGGGATGACATCCACGTTGTCGTAGTCAGACTTCTTGGCCCTGCGACTGCCAACGTCTGGCTCGTAGCTATACTCCTCGGGCGTATAGGCCGCGATGATCTCTTTGAGAAGCCGAAGCTCCTGCTTCATGGAGTAGTGGATGCGTGCCTGAATGGCACTCATCGTCTTGAGCGTGCGCTCCAAAATAGCCAGCGTAGTGCCAACCGGAGCCTGCCCAGACATGTCGCTGATCTGGAGATCTGCCGTGTTGGCGAAGCGACGGCCCTCGTCGATGATCTGCCCAAGGAGCGCCATCAGAGTCTGGCTCGGTTCCTTATATGGAAGCGGCAACAGATTGTCGCGGATGGTGCCACTTGGCACATCCACGTCCCGCCATTCGCCCGGAGCGATAGGAGTGTCATCCCCCTTGACCCGTAGCCCACGAGCTTTGAACCCGCCCGGAAGATTGGCCAACGTACCCGCGTCAACAAGTTGCCTAATAAGAGAGGTGCCAGATTTGGCAAACGCCCCAATCAGGTGGATCAAGCCGAAACAGTAGAAGCCAAACCCCGGCACGTAGCCGTAGTGCACGAAGTGCTGGCGGGAGGCGTACATCTCATCCTCGGGTTGCCAGTTGCGGCGGATACCCAGAACGGTTTGAGTGCCTTTTTCGATGGTTACTATATAAGGAAGGGCGATGCCGGTTGCTTCCCCATCCTCCTCGTGCTCGTACCCTTTCAGGTCGAGGTGGACGTTCATCTCCAGAATCTTGAACCGATCATCGGAGTTCGCCCGGAACCCCATCTTCTCGGCAATCTTCTTCTCAACCTCGTCCATCGTCATCTGGGGTTCGCCCAGATCCACGTCCCGGTAGAAGCCAGCCACTTGCAAGCGGCGCAGCTCGTTCTCGGTCTTGCGCATCACGTGAGTGACTCGCTCGGCTGCTTCTAGGTTAGAAGCCCCGTATGGCACCACGAGGTCATCGGACGGCACATATATAGATACCTGACGCCCCAAGTGCGGATCAAAGTAGATCTTCTTGAAGGCATTACCCGACAGCCCCAGACCCCACAGCATGCGCTCATGCTCGGGCCGGTACTCCTGCATCACGTCCGTGAGCTGGTAGTTCATGTCATCTTGGACACGAATAGACGCTTCTTTCTTCTCGGCGGTCTCTTTGCCGACAATCTGGGTCTTGACCGGCCCCGCAGCGGGGAAGGTGCTCATCATGGTCTCGGACTGGAACTTGACCAAAGCCTCGGAGAGCAACGGGTGATACACCCCGCACGCGCCCTCCCACGGCTCGGAACGCTCTTCTAACTTCATCCCGAGCAGCTCTAACCCATCTACATAGGTCTGCATCCAGTCTTTGCGAGACGCAATATCCGAATCAAAATCGCCCAATAGCTCGGATGCAAGGGATTGCAGCTCCTGCTCGTCCATAGATTCGGCAAGATTGGCATTGAAGTCATCTTCCGTTTCTTGCTCGGGCATCAGATCAATCTCCATCCCATCAATGCCAATTGACATGGATTCGGGATTCTCAACCTCAATCTCAATGTCCGGGGCCTCACCCATCAGACTGTCCAGACCTTGCGGTGCAGCATAAAGCGATTTTGCGATTGCCATGATGTGCCTTAAATGAGTTTCCAGCTACCGTCAGAGTAGTTATCTGGCATAGGAACACTACCACCTTGGGCAAACCAGTTCCCTTCCCTGAGCATCTCAAGAAACGTAGGTTTCATTCTTTCTGGTTGCCGCGTGTGTGGAGGAAGATCTTTGGCGTCCAATCGTGTTTGACGCAGCCCAGTCAAGGCATCGTACGTTTCACGCTGCGCCGGAGTGGTAAGAATATACTTGCGAACGTACGGATCTTCAGTCAACTTTTTGTTTTTTGCTTGCTCAAGAGCCGACAAGCTGGCAAGTTGGTCGTATAAGAAGTTTTTTTTATCAGGCCGTTCCAGCACATTTTTTGAAAAATATCCAGTTTCTACGGCTGATGGATCTAACCCCCATTCTTTTTGCAGATATGGGGCATGCTCTACTAATCTATGAACAACAAAAACCCTACTAGATTTATAATTGTGTAACGAATCAGTCATCTTATCCCACATGGAATTTAGTTTGGAAATATCCCCAAGTGACTGATTGGCCAATACATGCTCCATCTCATGCGCTCTTACATGAGTTGGGTTGAAATCTCCGGGCTTATAGTTTTGCGCAGGGGCGTACGCCGCATAACTTCTATTTGCGTTTTCTGCGTCATATTCAGGAGCCGTAATCCCAAACGTATTTTTTCTCATGCGTGGGTTAACAGCTTCTCCAACAAGACTACTTGCCCCCATCTGCGTATACGGTTTTTCGCCGGGGATAGCTGCTTTCGTATCAAAATTTTTGGGGTTGTACCCCGAACGCTGCAACACGTCCACTATGCCCTTGGGCAACTTAGAAAATTCTTCATCCGTCATCAGTAATACTCCCGTTTGCGACGAAACTCTGGTTTCTCATCCGGCTCATCTGTTTGGAGCCGAAGAAACCCGCCGCGTCGATATCGTAGAAGTGCTTGGGACATGGAGTCCACCATGTCGTCGTGCTCGCCGGATGGGAAGCTGGCGACCTCTTCAACCAACTCCTCGGCCCAGTGCGTATTAGGCACCCACACGCGCCCGGATGCAAATATATCTGCGACTGCGTTCAAACGAGCAATCTTGTCGTTTCCCTTGCTGGGAGTGAACTCTTGGACAGGGATGCCCATCGCTCGTAGCTCAAATATTAGAGGCGATCCAGCCGCTTTGGCTTCGACAATCAAACTGTCGGGTTGCCACTCTTTATACTCTTCGTACGCCCGTTTTTTGAGTTCGGGGAACTCCATGCGCTTTTTGAACGCATTGAGCAGGATGATATTGGCCTGACTGATGCCCGTATCGTCGTCTTTGTAGAAGATTCCCCACGTCGTACATGCCGAATAATCGGCCCGTTCCGTCTTGAGAAAGGCGGTGTCCCACGATTGGATGAGAAAATCACAGTACGGAGGCCCATCTTCCTCCCAAATCTTCCACCATTCCCGCTTAATAATGGCAGAAACGTCAGAAGTTGGGCTTTGCTGGTACTGCGCCTGCCATTTTGATGACGGAAGCTCTAGTTTTAGGGCTTCCAGCTCCTTCAGCGACCAGAATTCGGGCCAAAGTGGCCGTCCAGACGGCAAAAGTGCAGGAAATTCGATCACTTCCCACTCTTCGCCCGATCTTTGGGCCGCAGCCTTCAAAACTTGCCCCGTCAGGTCCTTTTTGGACCACCGAGTCATGATTATGGCGATGGCTCCGCCCGGTTGCAGACGCTGCCGGGGTCCAGATGTGTACCACTCGTACGTTTTATCGTAGATCTCTGGGTTCACCTCGGCCAAAGTGGCCTCTTGCTCCGAGTGCGGGTCGTCAATAATGAGCAGGTCAGCGCCTTTACCAGTTACCGCGCCGCCCACACCGATAGCGAAGTACTCGCCCGAGTAGTTTGTAGCCCACCGCCCCGCAGCTTTGGAGTCAGCTTGCAGTGCAACATTGGGGAACAGGTCCTTGTATGCGTCCGAATCAACCAAGTTACGCACTTTGCGCCCGAATCCCACAGCTAGCTCGCCTGTGTGGGAGGCTTGGATGATCTTCTTGCCCGGATACAGCCCAAGGAACCATGCCGGGAGCAGGTAAGACGCAAACTCAGACTTGGTATGCCGGGGTGGCATGTTCACAATCAGCCGTTTGACTTTGCCTTCAGCGATGCGCTCAAAGGCAGCAGCCATCTTCTCATGGTGCCGCCCGTGTATGAATGAGGGCCACACGTACTTCACAAAAGCCATGAAGTCTGTCTTTGCAAGCTGTTGGGTGGTGTTACGTCGCGCTTCAGCAATCAATGCCCCAACCTTCTGCTGGACAGCAGGGGGCAGGGTAGCCAGCCGTTTTTGGGCTTCAGCTAGTAGTTGCGGGTCCAAACTCTTCGTCCAGATCTATCTCGCCAATGCTCTTGGGCAGGGGAGTAACTTCCGCATCCTCTACCGCCCCGCCGTACAGCTCCAAGGTCTTGCGTAGTTCCGACTCGATATCGGTAATGGTGCGGTGCGTCACAGTCACGTCGATGCGCTCTGAGAAGAGGCCCACGCTTGAGATCTTGCCCAGATTCTCCAGCGCACGCATGCGCTGCTTGGGGTCCGGGTCTACGGACTCCACTATTAGTTTATTAGTGATGTAGTTGCGCAATCGACGCGCAACGTCCAAAACCTCCTGATCCCACTCGTTCAGGATGGCTTCTAGATTAGCAATGGTGCCAGAGGTTAGCTCTCTCGCAGGGGGCAGCTTGCCCGATGCCGCTATCTGATGTGAATGCGCCTTGTCCGAGTCCGTAACTTCGGCAGTGGCACCCCTACCTACCAACTCTTTGACCGATTCAAAGTACGCATGCGCCTTTTCCCGAAAGCCTTCGATCTCTTCCGGGGTCGTATCAAAGGGAAAGGGAATCCCAACTTCGG